>VMDO01008522.1:0-44925 GCA_007922755.1 Pedetes capensis
ATGCAGGGAACATCCAAAGAAGATGGGAAGAATACCGAGAGTCATTATACAAGAAAGAATTGGTAGATGACCAACCATTCCAAGAGGTTGCATATGAAGAGGAGCCAATGGTGTTGAAGGATGAAGTAGAAGCTGCCTTGAAAGAACTGGCGAAACACAAGGCTCCAGGAATTGATGAGATACCAATAGAGATGTTTTAACAAACAGATGCAGCACTGGAGGTGTCAACATGTTTATGCCAACAGATTTGGAAAACAGCTACTTGGCCAACTGACTGGAAGAGATCCATATTTGTGCCTATTCCCAAAAAAGGAGATCCAACTGAATGTGCAAACTATCAGACAATATCATTAATATCGCACACCAGCAAAATTCTAATAAAGATCATTCAGAAATGACTGCAGCACTATATAGACAGGGAATTACTGGAAAATCAAGTGGGATTCAGAAGAGGGTGGGGAACCTGCTGATGTCAGGTGGATATAAGCTGAAAGCAGAGAATATCAGAAAGATGTCTATCTATGTTTTATTGACTATGCAAAGGCATTTGATTATGTGGATCATAACAAATTATGGATAACACTTCGGAAAATGGGAATACCAGAACACCTAATTGTGCTCATGAGAAACCTGTACATAAACCAGGAGGCAGTTGTTTGAATAGAACAAGGAAACACTGAGTGGTTTAAAGTTGAGAAAGGTGTGCGTCAGGGCTGTATACTTTCACACTATCTCTTCCATTTATATACTGAGCAAATAATCCGAGAAGCTGGACTTTATGAGGAAGAATGTGGCATCAAGATTGGAGGAAGACTCATTAACAACCTGCGTTATGCAGATGACACAACTCTGCTTGCCGAAAGTGAAGAGGATTTAAAACATTTACTGATGAAGATCAAAGATCATAGCCTTCAATATGGGTTACGACTAAACATCAACAAAACAAAAATCCTTACGACTGGGTCAGCACGCAACTTCACAATAAATGGAGAAAAGATTGAGGTTGTCCAAGATTTTGCTTTGCTTGGCTCTATAATCAACACCCAAGGAAGCAGCAGTGAAGAAATCCAAAGACGCATTGCTCTAGGAAAAGCTGTGGCAAAAGATCTCTTTAGAATATTGAAAAGCAAAGATGTCACATTGAAGATGAAGGTGCGTTTGACTCATGCCATGGTATTTTCAGTGGCATCGTATGGTTGTGAAAGCTGGACATTGAACAAGAGAGACAGAAAAAGAATTGATGCTTTTGAATTGTGGTGCTGGAGACATCTATTGAATATACCATGGACTGCCAAAAGAACCAACAAATCTGTCCTAGAAGAAGTACAACCAGAGTGCTCCTTGGAAGCAACAATGGCCAGACTATGTCTTGAATATTTCTGACATGTAGTCAGGAGAGATCAATCCCTGGAGAAGGACATCATGTTTGGGAGAGTGGCAGGTCAACGCTAAAGAGGAAAACCCTCCACCAGATGGACTGACACAGTGTCTGCAACAATGGGCTTAAACATAAATAAGATCGTTTCCCTGGCACAGAATGGGCGAGTGTTTCGATCTGCTGTTCATAGGGTCACTATGAGTCAGACTCAACTCGACGGCACCTAACAACAACTACAATTTACTTATATCCTCAGGATTTAATTTTGGTAAGTCATCCATGTTAAGGATTTTATCCATTTCTTTTTTATTTTCATTTCTTGGGGAGTACAATTGCTGTAGTTTCTGATGATCTTATGAATTTTACTGGTATCCATTGTTATGTCCCTCTTGTTATCTGTGAATTTTTCAATTTAAGCCGTTTTTTTCTTTTGGTGAGTCTGGCTAAAAGAGTGTTGATTTTCTTAATTTTTTTGAAGAACCAGTTCCTGGTTTGGTTAATTTTTTCATATTGTCCTTTTAGTCTCTATTTTATTAATTTCTGCCTTGATCTTAATAATCTCTTTCTGCATACTCCTTTTGTGATTGGCTTGTTGTTGGCTTCCTAGTATCTTAAGGTGTATCATTAAGTAATTTATTTGGGATTTCCTTGGCTTATTGATGAAAGCACTCATGGCTATGAACATCCCTTTAGAACTGCTTTTGATGTATCCCATATATATATATATTGGTAGGATGTGTTTTCATCCTCATTTCATTGCAGGAAATTCTAAATTTTCTTTCTGATTTCTTCAATGACGATTACTCATTCAGAAGTGTGGTATTTAGTCTTCATGCATTTGTAACATTTCTGAAGTTTTTCTTGCTTTTGAATTCTAGTTTTATTCTGTTGTGATATAATAAGGTATAGGAAATGATTTCAACTTTTTTTTTTTTTGTATTTTTGAGGCTATATTTGTGGACTAAAATGTGGTCTATTTTAGAAAAAGTTCCACGCGGTGGTGAGAAGAATGTGTATTCTGCATCTGATGCATGGACTGTTCTGTAAATATCTGTTAGGTCCAGTTGGTCTATGATGCTGTTTAAGTCCTTCATTTCTGTGCTAATTTTTTTATTGGAAATTTTTAATGTACAACTTAATGTAATTTATTTTGACATGCATTTCATTGTGACATTTACATATATGCATTTTGTTGTACATTGCACAGATAAGTTCCCCCTTACCCTCTTATGCACTTCATCCCCCCACCCCCCACTAAAGACCTCTCTTCTATTTGTTTGCCTTTTTGTAGTAAAATTTTTCTACATATCCTTGGATCCCAATTATGTTTAAGATCAAAACTTTTTCTGTAGTGAACTATCTTTTTACACTGTCAGTACTGTTACATGAATTTTCTAGCCCATTTGTATTATTATCATTCTTTGGTATTATTGGTGTTATTATAATTATTTCCAGTACTATTAAAATTGGGCTGTTTTCCCTGAGGTCACCCCCTTCCCCATTTTTGATTTGATAAGCTGTCTCTTGAAGAGACTTGTTGTCGTTGTTAGGTGCCGTCAAGTCGGTATCCGACTCATAGCAACCCTCATAGGGTTTTCAATGGCTGACTGTTTTGGGATTGCCTTGGGAGTGGATTGCCAGGTCTTTCTCCCATTTTTGCAGTGCTGGGAATTGAACTCGGGACCTCAGAGCGCAGCGCTCTACCAACTGAGCTAAATCCCAGCCCCCTTGAAGAGACTAGGGCAATCATTGTGTTTGGATCAGTATGTTCCTTTATTGCCAATAAGGTTTGCTTTATGCATTTAGGTGCTCCTATGCTTGGTGAATAAATATTAAATAATATTACATCTTTCTGGTTGAGTGTTCCTTTTACTAATATGTAGTGACCGTCTTTGTCTCTTTTCACTAGTTTGTGATTGAAGTCCAGATTGTCAGAAATTAGTATAGGTACACCTGATTATTTTTTGTTTCCACATGCTTGATATATTATTTTCCAGTCTTTAATTTTCAGATTTTTATGCTCTTTGTGGATGAGAGGAGTCTCTTTTGAGTTTTTTGGTTTTTAAATCCAGTTGGCTAATCAGTGCCTTTTCAATAGTAAGTTAAGACTATTTACATTTAGAATAATTATTGAGAGGAGCTTAGTATTCTGCCTCATTTTGATGTTTGTTTCTTTTCTTTGTTTCATGCTTAGCTTGTTGTGTTCATGATTCTTCTTGTGCCTTTTGTATTCATGCATTTGGTCTTGCAGTTGGGCCTTTCTTGCTTCTTCCATATGTAGTATTTCTGTAACAGTCCTCAGCAATGCTGGCTTAGTGGTCATGAATTGTTTAAACTTGTCTATATCATGGAATGTCTTGAACTTTCTATTTTAAAAGATAGTTTTGCTGGGTAAACTAATCTTGGTTGGCAGTCTTTTTCAGGACTTGGATAATGGCTAATCAGGCTTTCTTTGCCTTTAATATTAATGTTGAGAAGTCAGCTGTTATTCTGATGGGGTTTCCTTTGTAAGTCAGTTGGCATTTTTTTCAGCCTTTATAATAGCTTTTTTTGCTTTCTAGATCTAGCATTCCAATTATAATGTATCATGGAGAGATCTGTTCCAGTCTACTCTATTTGGAATTCTGCATGTCTATGTGATTTGGGTGTCCATTTATTCCCCTATGTTGGAAGTTTTCAGCTATTATTTCATTGAAGATATTCCTGTGCCCCTACTGTTAGTTTTAGCTCCTTTGTGAATCCCTTGTATCCATGGGTTGTATCTCTTCATTTTATCAAAGACCTCTTCAAAGCATTGTTCATAATGCCTCATATTTCTGTTGTTCTTGGCATCTGAATAAATAAGTTCTTCAACTTCTTCAGCATCAGGAATTCTGTCTTCAGCTTTATCCAGTTTGGATACCAAAAATTCTAATGATAGTTAAAGTTTGTTTACTATGTTTTGTAATTCCAGAATTTCTGTTTCTTATTCAGGATCTCCATTTCTTTGGTGTATTTTTCTTCTAAGTCAGATACTTCTTCTTGTCCAATGTTTCAATTGCTTTCATCTGTTTGGTATGGTGTCTTTGAGATTTTTCAACATCATTATAAGCAGAATTCTAAATTCTTTTTCTGGCATATGTAATACTTGAGTAATTTTAATATCAACTTTGGAAGGATTTTGGTCTTTTGCAGCATCTTCATCCTGGTTTTCCATGTTTCATGTGCCATTAGGTTAAGCCTTGTCCGTTATTTAGTATGGATATTACTGCCTTATATCCTTGGGGTTTCCCTTAGTGTAAGGCTTTCTTTTGGCATCTTGGACTCTGGTTTAACTCAGAGGGTAGAAAGCTTTCTGCTTCTGGAGTAATAGCTTTGTCCCCGCTTGCCTTTATAATATTGATTTATCTTGTTTGAGGCCTGGCATTCTTTAAGGAGATAATCTGTTATGGCTATACAAAGTTTTCAGGAGGTTTAGCAAATGCAGGGGTGGGAGATGTCCTATTTTGGTTTTGATGAATAGGGTTAAGCAGTGTTAATTGAGTAGGGCAACCTAAACAGATTAATGGTTGGAAATTATGTTTAGTAAGGTTGATGGAGAATGATTTCAACATTTCAACATTTACAAAAGTAGAGGAAGAGATAAAGTGGTGTGGGAGAGAGCTAAAAAAAAAAAAGACCAAAGGAAATAACCAATTCAGCACAGCCTTAATATAACCGCCTCAAGATCAACAACCAGAGACCTACAGACACACAAAGGGGATGGAAAAAAAAAAAAAAAAGAACAAAAGGCTAAAGAACAACAGTCAACTTGTACTGATTACTTCAGACTAACAGCAATAATGTGAGAGTTACTATGTCTCCCGCCTGCTATCCAGATGTTGCCAAGGAGCTGTGCCAGCTCTTCCTGCCCACCTCCATTGCAGCTCAGTTCTCAGAGAGGATGTGTGCCCTCCAAATCCCTCTACCTGCTTGTGAAGTGATCCACTTCTGGCCCCTCTAACCTATAAACTGTCAGGATCCCTGCTGGACCCAAGGTGCTGCACCCTCAGTGGCCACTCCCTCCAGCATTGCACGCTGTCAATGCTCATATACTGTGCTCTCCAGAGTAATTACAGCCTAAGTAGCTGGGTTTGTGTTGTATCTGCTGCCCTCACTGTGGGTGTTTGGGTTTCACTTACCAGCACAGGCACAGGAAGTTCCTCAGGCTCCTTCCAAGCCTGCTGCACAATGCCCTAGCAGACAATGAGCCTCCTGGGGGTTCCAAGTTGTTAAGATTTGCTCAGTAGCCCACAATTTCTCAGGGCCATGGCAGCTTGCCTCAAAGATTGCTTAATTAAATGGGCGATGCTCCCGATCTGGAGCACGCTCTATGGCCACCAGGAGATTCTCAGTGCTGCAACTTGTTCAGTCTCTGCTGTCTTCTCAGGTTAGCCTGTGGCTAGGCTCAGAGTTTGTTTAATTAAATGGGCAATGTCCCCCATACCTATGGCCCTGGCTCCTTAATTTCCCTGGGCTGTTGGGGGGTGGGGAGGGGAAAAACATGGCATCCCCTTGTCTCACTATGCCCACTTACTCAGCATGGCAGCCCCCCTCAGGCTTTGGCTATGTGTTCCCACAGCCCTCTTTCAGAGGTCAGCCTCGGATTTCCACTGGTTTGCTCTGCTTTTCTGGGAGCTCCCAAATACCTGCATGGGTGCTGGGTTTTCCTGTTGAGGCAGACTCTGCTGCACCTCCAGTCTTGTTCCCCACACTCTCCCCAACAGCTCACATGGGAGCTGCAGACTGTCTCAGCTGAAGCAGTGTGGTCTGGGAGTTAGCTCCCAATCCTTCGTGGTGGAGTTTTTATTTAGTGTGTGTGTCAGGCTCCATGCCCCAACTGCTCCAATAGGACAGAGGTTTGTCCTGCACTTACTGTTGCTTGCCTGGGGTGGGATCCTCTGAGGTGGTGCTCGCTGGTTCTACTTCTCAGTAGGTAAATTATTTGCTTTTAATCTGTTGTTGCAACACAGTCTGTTTTCTGCTGGATAAAGCTGCTCTCCAGTACTTCTCCATTCTGAGTGGAGACCTTTGCAACAGTTTCCTAACTCTTTTTTCTTCCCCAGTTCAAAGTGTTGCTGCTTTCAACCTGCCACCTTAACTGGATTCCCTCCACAATAAATTTCCCAGATGTGTTCATTATCTTTCTTCTTAGAGACATGTACAAGATTCTGGGATTATATCCTTTTCTAGCTTTCAGAGCATCCTCCCTAGGAATCTCTCAGCGCTATCAATTCACAGGGAGAGCCTTCAGCAAGGCCACTTATAAATGCTAGGAGGCAGAGAAAGGGGACCCAGGTTTTTAAATTATAGGATCATGTTTCCTGCAAATAAGAATAACTTGACTTCCTTGTTCCCTATTTGCATCCCTTTTATTTCTTTCTCTTGCATTATTGTTCTGGCTAGAACTTCAGTCATTATATTGAATAAGAGTGGAAAGAGTGGATACCCTTGTCTTGTGTCTGGTTTTAGAGGGAATGCTTTCAGCTTCTCCCTATTCAGTATAATGCTCACTATGTTGTTGTTGTTTTTGGGTGCTGTCGAGTCAGTATCTGACTCATAGTGACCCTATGAACAACAGGCTAAACGCTATTGTCAGTGCTTCTCTGCTATTCATAGGGTTCAATGGCAGATTGATTTTTGGGAGTGGGTTGCCAGGTCTGTCTCTCAAGCCTACAGCACCTGGTGTTCCCAGGCAGTCTCCCATCCAAGTACTAACCAGGCCTGACCCTGCTTAGCTTCCAAGATCTGACGGGATCGGTGGTGGCACAGGGGTATTGCTGCAGGCAATATTGGCTATAGGTTTGTCATACATAGACTTTATGATGTTGAAGTATGTTCCTTCTTTTCCAGGTTTCTTTAGGACTTTTATCATGAAGCAATGTTGAACCTTGTCAAGGCTTTTTCTGCCTCTATTGAGATGATAATGGGCTTTCTGTCTCCAAGTCTATTGCAGTGTGGTATCACATTTGTTGATTTGCATATGTTGAACCAGCCTTCCATCTGTGGAGTGAAGCCCACTTGGTCATGGTGTATGATCTTTGTAATGTGATACTGCATTCAGTTTGCAAATATTTTGTTGAGGAATTTTGTGCCTGTGTCATCAGACAAATTGATCTGTACTTTTTTTGTTGTTCTTGTATCTTTATCTGGTCTTGGTGTCAGGGTGATACGGGCTTCATAGAATGAATTTGGATGTATCCTGTTCCTTCCTATTTTATTAAATAGTTTGTGGAGATTCAGCATTAATTCTTCTTTGAAGGTTTGGTAGAATTTGGCTGTGAACCCATTGGGTCCTAGGCTTTTCTTTGTTGGAAGGTTCTTTGTTATAGCCTCAGTTTTATTGCTTATTATGGGTCTGTTTCAATAACTTATGTCCTGTGGATTTAATTTTGGTAGATCATATGTGCTAAGAAATTTATCCATTTCTTCTGTATTTTCCATTTTTGGGGGATTTCAAGTTCTCAAAGCAATCTCTGGCAATCCTCTGCATTTCATTGTTATTTGTTGTAATGACCCCTTTTTCATCTCTAGTTTTATTAATTTGGATCGTCTCATTATATATACACATTCCAAAATATATTACACAATAGCCCTTGTCAAATTAACAACCATTTGCCTAAATAGAAGGGCAAATAGATTTTGAAGAGTATTTTAAAATTTCTACTCCTTAAATATACCTCATAGAAAAAAGCATCAATGGAAACAAATATGTATAAAGAAATATCCTTATAGTCAATGCACAAAATTTGTTCAAATCTTGAATGATTTTCTCCCAAAAGTAGACAGAGATTGGGGCCTCATGGAGTTCTTAATCTGTTGAAAGAGGGGCTAATGTGGGGAAAGATGTCAGCCTAGTAAATAAGCATTCTTATATATCACAAATGCCTGCAGCCATAGCACTGTGGCATGCAATCCTGTCAGATCTTGGAAGCTAAGCAGGTCATGCCTGGTTAGTACTTGGGTGGGAGACCACCTGGGAACACCACGTGTTGTAGGCTTGGGAGATGGACCAGGTAACCCACTCCCAAAAACCAATTAGCCATTGAAAACCCTATGAATAGCAGAGAAGCACTGACATAGTTCTTCAACTGTTGTACCAACTCGACAGCACCTAACAACAACAGCAACAACATATATCACAAACACCTTATCTACCCACAAGTACATGAGAGCATGGTGAAACACCAGGTTAGTTCAATGAAATGAGAACTTTTTCCTTGCACTTCTTTTGCAGTGTTAGTGAATGAAAGCAGTTCTTGACCCTTATTTGGGCCATTTGACTTTATTCTGGCCACTTTTTCTCTCTACTTCGGTTTCCCAATGATTATTTGAGTGTATTCACTTTTCAGTGCTCACTGCAGGGTATGTAATAGTGTTCTGGCTGTTAGGTTCTAGATTTCTCACATTTGAGTCAATGGAGCATAGCCATCTTTACCCGCCTTATGTGTTATAATTTCCCATGGGAACTTATTTGTTGAAAAAATGTCAGTTTTAACAAAAATTAAGTAGCATGTGATGAGATCATCTGTAAAGATCCTTCTTGGTTTCTAAAGGGTTCAATAGTTCTAGTAAACAAATATCAAATCAGTGTGTTAGATAATGAAGGCAGAGTATATAATACTTTGATAATTATCATTCAAGAAATGTTTATTGACTGCCTAGTTTAACAAATCTTTATTGAGCATCTCAAAGAAGAAAACTGGTTTCCAGCCTCCCAGAGGTTTTAGTCTAGTGAAATCAGGGTGAATGTGGGGAGAACATCAGTCCTAGATGCTCAGATAAGAAAAGTAGCAGTCACATGAAAATTTCATGATTTGAACAGCAAAAACAAACATTGGGAGATATCATATATATATATATATATATATAGATATAGATATAGATATAGATATAGATATAGATACACATTGGCCCAGTAACTTAGGGTAACTCAAGCTGGGCACTGTTGACATTTCAGGCCAAGTACTTTTTCACCATGAGAGGCTGGCCTCTATGTTGTAGTGTGCTTTCTGCAACATCTCTTGCCTTATTTACTGTAGATCAGTAGCATCCTACACCTCCCACTTTTAACCAACAAAAATGTCTCCAGGTATTGCCAACTACTGATTACTGACTAAAATTGTCTCTAGTTGAGAACCACAATAGTAATTCTAACTTATCTGCTATTTCCTGGGTATAGAGACAATTTCAGTTTCATTTCAATGACTACTCAAAAGTAAGTAAATGCCTAGCAAATGTTGGTTGATTTACATTTGTAAGAGCTGAGGTGTTGATGAGTCTTTCTGTAGTTTTTCATTCATCAGTCTTATGTCTGAAACTTTCAAAATGCTAACCGACTAAGATTTTCCAGTGATTCAGGTATTCTCAACAGGGGTTGTGGATTATACCCATAAAGATACAGCTTTTTTTCCTCAAGGAATTTATAGAGTAAATGTTGGGGATATTGATTGTGTAGGTAGAAATAAAATAAATAGCAAAAGGTATATGCAGAAAGGGTCAAATGAAATACAAATAATAGTTATTATAGGAATTGAACTCAGGACGAAATAGTAGGCTGGGATGTGTAGGGAAGGCTTTGAAGGATAATAGGATGAAACTGGAGATGGTTGAGAAAGCATTGTAGAATGAAGGAGAGACATACAGAAGGAGGCATGGAGGTGAATGTAGGATATGAAATAGAGTAAGTTTCTTTCAAACATCTAGGGCTGAGAAATGCTTCTCTAAAAGCAATTTGTACTTGGGCCATATAGCTGCAGCAAATTTGGGTGGAGATGGAATTTCACTTCTTGTTTTAACTTCTGACAGCATGGGCAATGTACAAAACAACTTGACAGTACTTGAGCTTCAAATGTTAGTTGTCATTGAAATGACTTTACTGCTGAATAAGTTTTGCATATGAACACAGTTTTGCTTTGTTATTTTTGGTTGAATTCATTAAAAAAATTATCAAGTCTGTAATAAACACTAGTTTCTAAAGCCATTCAAGACCTAAAAGTGGTCATTGAGCTCACAATCAGAAAAATTTCAGTCTCAGCCCTAGAACCAAAAATGTAACACACACAAATTTTTTTTTTACGCGGGGCGCAGTGGCGCACGCCTGTAATCCCAGCGGTTCAGGAGGTGGAGGCGGGAAGATCGCAAGTAGAGACCAGAGGTAGTCTGCGTAATTTAGTGAGACCCTGTCTCAAAAATTAAAAAACAAAAATTTTTTACTATTGCTATATGATTGCTCGTCTGTGTGGTTAGGAAATTGAGAACATTTAACTTCTATTTTTCTATAAAAATACTCAAAATTGCCAATATTAAGTCCATAAAAGCATTTGAAATTCACTGTTGATGTGACTGGTTCTTAACATATGATTGATTCAATTTAATTGCATGAATAGTACAATGAATAGTAATTGGTTTGAACATTACATTTTAGCTGGGCATGTTGGTGCATGCCTGTGATCCCAGCAACCCGGGAGGTGGAAGCAGGAAAATCACAGGTTTGAATCTAGAGGCAGCCTGCATAATTTAGTGAGACCTTGTCTCAAGATAGAAAAAAATTAGAAAAATAGTCCGAAGGTGCAGCTAAATGGTAGAGGACTTGCAAATTATGCTTGAGGCTCTGGATTCAACCCCCAAGTACCACAGAAATTAATTAATTAAATTAAATAAACATTATATTTTATTTTTTTTGTAAATTTATCCAATTAAGCTCTTATTCTACTCCACATGTATCTTTTATCCTTATCAGTTGTAAAACATCTTGGCAGATTCTAGCTCAGATTGTATAGAATTAGTAATTTTCTCAACTTCTTTGAAACTATTCCCATCTATAGTTGTTCCACAGAAACATGAGACATGATTGCTTCAGTCACATCAAAGTCGGCTGCACTGAGGCCTGAAATCAACAACTGAGCACGATTTGTAAGAGCCAATGAAAATCATTTGTTTTTATTTTAAATAAACTATTGATTTTGCTCTTGGCATTATTTTGTCTTCATTTGTATCACCTCTAATTTTTTTTTTCTTTAACTTTAAAATTCCATGTTAGGGCAGGCTTAGGTATTGACCATTCAAGGAAATATTTCAGTGACCTGGAATTTTGTTTCCGTATATACAAGACTTTTGGTTTTTAATTTGAGGAAGCCTTTTTTTTTTTTTTTTTTTTTTTTTTTTTTTTTTTTTTTTTTTGAGGAGTTTTTTTTTTTTTTTTTTTTTTTTGTGGTACTGGGGTCGAACCCAGGGCCTCCCACCTGCATGCTTGGCAGGTGCTGGACTACTGAGCTGCACCCCCCGCCCATTTTTTTATTTTTTATTTTTTTTATTTTTTGAGACAGGGTCTCCCTAAATTAGGCAGACTGCCTCTGGTCTCCAATTTGCGATTCTCTCGCCTCCGCCTCCCTAGCCTCTGGGATTACAGGCGTGTGGCACCGCGCCTGGCGCCAAAGCTTTTGTTTTATATCATTGTTTTTATTTTATTCTTCTAGGACTCTATTAGTATTTACTGATGTTCACAGTTAATTTCCTTTGCCAGTCTTTCATTTTTGTCATTGTCTTTATTTTCTTTTTTGAACTTTTTGTTTTATTCATTGTATTTTTCTATCAAAATTAAAGAATTGACATGCTTATATTGTTACTATCTTATACAGGCTCTATTCAAATTTGTCCAATTCCTTTAATAATGGTCTTTAGAGCAAAAAGTTCCACTCCAGATTCTCCTATTGATATATCACACATCTTTAGTCTCCTACTATCTAGAACCATTTAGAAGTCTTTCCTGAACTTTTAGGACTTTGACACTTTTGAAGATGACTAATGAGTTGTTTTGTAGGATGCCCCTCAATTTAGGCTAATAAAAAAAAAACTAATAAATTTTTTTCTACTTGGCTAGAATTAATTTTGTGTTGTTGGCAGTAAAAAACCAGAAGCTTTTTGAGTTTTATAAGCATTCTGTCCAGTGAAATGTTATTTAGATTTTCCCACTTGATTAAGTTGTCCACCAGCTTTCTCCATTGTGACTACTTTTTCTCCAACTATTTTGTAAGGAAGTACTTTCAGAATATATAAAGATCCTGTTTTTTAAAAAATCACACTGTAATTCATGCATTTTAGTCAGGATTGACTTGTGGATTTTTAAATTTAATGGCTTATAGTCTGTTATTATTACTTATTTTGATGATTAGGTTGTCCTAGATTTGACCAGTGGGAATTCCTTAAAGAGACCGTCCATGTCTTCTTGAACTGCTTCAGCATTCTTTGAGCTTTCCTTACTTTCATGCACACCAAGGGGTTTCAGGTTCATTATTGTACTTTCCTTGCCTCAGATCTGAAATAATTAATTTCTGGAAGGAATTCTAGTTCCTTTTAGTAGAGAATGGTATTTATAAACCAAGAACCAAGTGAGTTCTGGGTACACTAATTGCTCCTGTGTCACTTCTCCCAGGCCTTCTCAGTTGAGAGACTTAGAGGATTTAAAAACACTCTCCCCCCTCTTACTCTCTCTCTCACTCTCTTTCTCTCACACACTTAGACCTGTTTATTTTGGTGTCTATGTATATTTTGAAAATCATGTGATTGTACCATCACTTCCAATTCCAGCCTACAGCCACAGGGTTCATTTTAATTTCTTTTCTTTTCATTTTATCATTGTTGTTGTTAGGTGCCATTGATTTGGGTCCAACTCATAGTGACCCTGTGTACAACAGAAAAAAACACTCCCCAACACTGTACTGTGCCAGGAACTATGTTAGTGCTTCTCTGCTGTTCATAGGGTTTTCTACGGCTGATTGTTTCAGGAGTCGGCTGCCAGGTCATTTGCCTAAGCCTACAGCATCTGGTGTTCCCAGGTGGTCTCCCATCCAAGTATTAACCTGGCTTGATCGTGCTTAGCTTCCAAGATCTGACAGGATTGGACACCATAGTGGTACAGTTGCATTTTATCATTGTTGTTGTTGTTAGGTGCCACGGAGTTGTGTCTGACTAAAAGCAACCCTCCTAGAGTTTTCAATGACTAATTGTTTTGAGATTGCTGTGGGAGTGGATTGCCATGTCCTCCTGTTTGTGTGGTGCTGGGGGTCAAACCCAGGTCCTCAGAACATATGGAGCAGCACTCTACCAACCAAGCTAAATTCCTATCATAGTGTATCTTTACTCTCCAGGAAGCCAGAACTTGATTTATTTATGTATTTGACCCATTTCTCTGTATGTGACCCAATTCATGATTCTTGCACCACCTCTTTGCCAACCATAAACCTCAAAGGGAGTGCCCTCCTCAATCTACTGGAGCTCTGACATCCTCTCTGGGCATCTGCCTACCCCAGAATGCCCTCACCTGTTGAGGCACCAGCTCCAGGTGATGTACCTCCCCTCTAACACTACACACATGATGCTACTGTGACTTGTCTAATAGTTTTGGTCTGAATTATCTGAAGAGAATTTTTTTCTTAATTATTTCCAGGGATGTCTTGGTTCTTGATTTATTTTCTCCATGTAATTACTATTTAACATCTGAACCTTTCCATTTATGGTTCATACTGTTCTTTAAACAATAAACGATATTTTTATTAATGTATACTAGCTCATTTTGTAATCTTAGTTTTCACCTGACCATGACTACATTTTTATATGTTCTCATAGTCAAATCAGGTTCTTTTCCATATTTTTTCTTGTAATTTGTATTTAATGGAGTTAAATTATATTCATTTTTCTTTGTTTGTTTCCCATGTTTAAATAAAGTGAGTTTCCCCGGACTATTAGAAAGAGTTCCCTACTGGTGGTAGGGATGATGAAGTTTCTTTCCAAGCCTCAGAACTCAATGACTTCTTCTTCCAGTATTACTATGAAAAGCTTAAAATATGGGATCCCTAGGTAGTGAGGTTGGATTCTGTGAGACTCTCAGATGCTGCATCCTAGATTCCAAAAATACAAGGTCATTGCTTTTGCCCTTCTTAGTGTTCCATATATTTTGGAAGCAACTATTATTAGCTGCTTCTACCTGAAATTTATAGTAAGCACACTCACTTCACATCCTCCCCAGGTCCAACTTTTACCACTCTTAACAGCTGTTCTTCAAATATACATGACTTCAGGGCATGAAGTTTCCTAATTTTGTCTGAGAGAGGATTTTTAAAAAAATCACTCCCATTGTTGCTGTCAATTGATCACTGAAAGAAACGAGCAAGGATGTCTTTATTTTTATCATTTTACAATTTTTCAATGCTGTCTGTTTTTAGTGTTTTCATAAGTGGAAGTGCTAACTGACTTTTTTTGCCTAAACCTACTAACCTTTTCATTGATGATTACTGATTTTATAGTTATTATTGGAAAAAAAACTTTGATTATAAGAATCATATTTTCTTTTTATTTGTTATTTTATACATTGAAAAATATTTAGTTCTCTAATCCTACCAGAATTTATTTTTGTGTAAGGCTTAAATTAAATGTTTACTGACTTTTATAAATTGTTGGTCTATTTTATTCCTATCATTTGTTTATATCTGTCTTTCTCCCACTAATGTATCATGCTGCAGAGTGTATTAAATTCTGATGTAGATTTTGTGTAGCTAATCATTTGTCACTTTGTTTCTGGCTTGTTGTTGTTGTTGTTGTTGTTGTTAGGTGCCATCGAGTTGGTATCCGGCTCATAGTGACCCTCATAGGGTTTTCAATGGCTGACTATTTAGGGATTGCCTTGGGAGTGGATTGCCAGGTCCTTCTCCCAGCTTCTGGCTTAGTGTTTAATTATTGTATTTTGAATATATGTTTTATTGTATGAAAGAAACTTATCTCAAATATTTTTCCCAAACTCATCTTAACTACTTCAGATACGTTTGAGGTATTTTGCTAAATTGATTAATTTATACTTTTTACCCTTGAGGTCTCTCTCAGAAACATGGAACCCTTTTCCAATGTGACAATATTTCAGTAAATATTTCTTATTTTCTTCACAGTCCTCACTGCTGCAAATGGGTTTTCCATTCTTGTTCTACTATATATTTTCTAATAGTACAGCTAGAGAGAAAAATGTAATAGAAAATGAGTCTGGCCTTGTGAAATTAATTGGAAAGCTGGCCATTAAGATTTCATTTATAGGGTTTAAATATTAAGAAGGATCTGTTCCTTGAATACTTATAGGAATTTCCGTTACAGCCAACAGGACTGATGGCATGTCGTGGGAGGGCTGCATTTGCATTTTTAGAGAATGTTTTAATAGATTTTTGAGGGCATAAGAGATACAAAACCATCCACTTAATTCAGTCATTTAATAAACATCATATGTCAGCACTGTGTGGTGTTAGAAATACTAAGATAAGACATGTTTTTTGCCTCCTAGCTTCTCAGGAATTTACCTAATTAAACTGGCAAACACTCAGATAATAAATGATTAAACCGGCAAAATAGTCTGAGTTTTTCAGAGTCAAGAAAGAAGACCTTGAGCAAGCCAACAAGAGCTCTCAATACCTCCACCCCAGGAAGGGGGTGAGAGGAGAAGATGACCAGTGAGAGGCAACATCATGGGACAATCAGCACTGCAAGCAAAGACATCAGAACTGTTTGGCACTTTGATATAAAGCTGTTATTCCATCATAGCAGCAGCAACCCGTGCTGCCAGCTAGAGAGCTGTTATATAGAGCTGTATAAGCTTTAGGCTGTACTGCAAAGCTTTAAAAAGTCCCTGTTTATTTTATATAAGAAGGCTCCAGAAGTCCTTCTTGAGCCACCAACCAGCTCTTGCCTGCCTCAGAGGGCCCCCAAGAGAACTGGTGTTGAGGCAAAGCTCCGTGGTCTTTTGCTGGGTCAGAGCAGACCCCAACACATTGGGTCATCTTCCCAATTCAGCATTTTGGACCTGACAAAAATTAAAGGAATTGCCTCATGGTGACATCTTGTCATATGTTGATAACCTTTTGACCTTTTCCAATTTTATTCCAGTTTGTTATTCAGAATCAAACTATATTGCGTATGTGTGTGTGTGTCTGTGTGTGTGTCTGTGTGTGTGTCTGTGTGTGTTATGGAAAAAAGAAAAAGAGGAAAAGTACTATGTAATGAAAATTGTAGAATGAAATCATTGAGATATAATTTTCTGTTCTCTTTTGTGTTTTGTAATGAAAGGACAACTACATAATTACTTCATAACTTTGAGTTTATAGTCTTGAAGTTTGTGAGATAACAGTCCTAATAGTAGCATATAATTACAGGCAGATAATGAAAATATAATTCCTATAAAAATTTCATACTGTCTCTATTGTGAAACATGACTTTCAGGAAAAAAGCATAAAATGTAAACATGCAGTTTTCCTTTAACACATTTGTGTAAAAGTACACATGCATTTAACCACCAACCAGGTCCAGAAGCAGAACCATTCCGACCACCCACAAAGCCTTTCTGTGCTTTTCCCAATTACAATCGTTATTTTCCTTACCCAAAGTTAACTATGAAAATTTTATGATAATCTCTTCCTTTTTATAGCTTTTCCATATACCCCTGAGTCTTTAGATGATATAGTTTAGTTTGACTGTGCTTTTGAATTTTGTATAATAGTCATTCTTTTGTGTGTAATATTTTCCATTTAACATTAATTTTGGGATTCATTCATACGGTTTCAGGAGGGTATGGTTGTTAATTTCCAATCTGATAATCTATCACATGGATGCATCCCTATTTATTTAACTGTTTATTGGTGGTGGACATTTGGCTTGTTTATTACATTTAGCTATTATAAATAATACTGCTGTTAAGTATTCTCATCTGCCATGGCTCTGGTGTGGTTTGTCTTCCATAGATTCGTGTGATAGAGCCTTGGTTCTCAGAATGGAAGTGTTAATATGGTGGAAATTGAGGGCTGGGTGGGAGGTGATTAAAAGGATGCCCTCCAATGAGATGAAAGTGGTTCTCATAGGACCCTAATGAATTCTCAGTAGAGTGAGTTACAGAAGAGTGAGCCCAGCCTCAAAATTTTCTGGCTTCCTGTCTTTCCATGTGATCTCTCTGTTCCATGCTCTCCCACCATTGTGATGCCATCAGCCCTGAGGCCAGCCAAAGGCCCATGTCATGCCCCTGAACCTCCAGACCTTTGAACAAAATAAATCTCTTTTCTTTATATATTATCCAACCTCAGCCATTTCCTTGTAGCAACAGAAAACCAACTAATATCTCATCCATGTCTCTTGCTACTCATATATGCCCATTTATTTTGGACACAAATCCAGTAGGACATTTTTACTGTGTTGTTGTTGTTAGTGCCATTGAGTCTAGTCTGACTCATAGTGACCCTATGTACAGCTGATCGAAACACTTCCCAATTCTGTGCCAGGCAAACGATCTTATTTATGTTGAAGCCCATTGTTGCAGACACTGTATCAATCCATCTGGTGGAGGGTTTTCCTCTTTTGCATTGATGTACCACTCTCCCAAACATGATGTCTTTCTCCAGGAATTGATCTCTCCTGACTACATGTCTAAAGTATGTAAGATGCAGTCTGGCCATTCTTGCTTCCAAGGAGCACTCTGGTTGCACTTCTCCTAGTACAGATCTGTTGGTTCTTTTGACAGTCCATGGTATATTCAATAGCCATCTCTAGCACCATAATTCAAAAGCGTCAATTCTTTTCCTGTCTCCCTTCTTCAATGTCCAGCTTTCACAGCCATATGATGTAACTGAAAATACCATGGCATGAGTCAGGTGCACCTTTGTCTTCAATGTGACATCTTTGCTTTTCAATACTCTAAAGAGATCTTTTGCCACAGCTTTTCCTAGAGCAATGCGTCTTTTGATTTCTTGACTGCTGCTTCCACAGGTGTTGATTATAGTGTTTCAAATACCTTTTCCCAGTTTGTAACTTGACTTTTTATTCTTGGAGGGATCTGTATTGCTAAGCAGGGTTTCTTAATTTTATTACAATATAAAAATTATCCATTTTGTTTAGAAATTTCTTCCAGACTTGGTGGTTGAAGCTATTCTTTTACATACTTTATCTTCTAAAAGCTCTATAACTTTTTTTCCAAATTTCTGTGTATGATCCATCTGAGAACACTAGGGTTGTTTTCAGCTTTTGCCTATTTTTGACTTTTTTTGTGGTTAGGAATAAAGCTGCTATGTACATTTTGTACATGTCTTTTTATTGGACATATGCCTTTGTTCCTTTTGGGTATATATTTAGAAATAGAATTGTGGAGTCTGTGGACAGTGAATAATTCCCAACAGTTACCTAAAGTGTTTTGCTAGTTTATGCTTCTGCCTGCAATGTATGAGAGTTCCATTTGTCCCCCATTCTTACCAAATTCTAGTATTGCTAGACTTTCTGTTATATACTCACATTGGTGAATATGTATTATTATCTCCTTGGAGCTTTAGTTTGAATTTTCTAATAACTAATGATTTTGAATAATTTTTCTTTCTTATTTCTTATGCTTATTTGTCTACTTCTTTAGTAAATTACCTGTTCAAGTTATTTGCCTAATTCTTTTGTGTGTGGTACTGGGGTATTGAACCCAGGGCCTTGCATGTACTTTGCAAGTCCTCTACCACTTGGCTGCACCTCTATCTCCCCTTTTTATTTTTTATCTTGAGGCAGGGTCTTGCTAAGTTATGCAATCTGCTTCTGGCCTCAACCTTGTGATCCTCCTGACTCTATCTTCTAAGTCATTGGGATTACAGGTGTGTGCCACTACTGGTCTTATTTGCCCATTTTTTAATTTGGTTCTTTGATTTTTCTTTATTAATGTGCAGGTGTTATCTATATATTTCAGACACAAATATTTTATCTATAAATGTTTTATAAATCTTCCTAAGTTTGTACCTTGTCTTTTCATTCTATTAATGATCTCTTTGATCTTAATTATAAGAAGTCCAATTTTTCAAGTTCTTTTCTTTTATGATGATTGTTACTTGTCCTCTATTAAAATATCTTCACTTTCCCTCAAATCATGAAGATATTCTTCTTTTATTCTAAAACCCTTATTGCTTCATCTTTTGCTATTCGGATTTCTACTCCATTTCAAGTTAAATTTTGTTTATGTTATAAAGTAGGTGGTTACAGGATTTGTTTGTTCCCATATAGACACCCAATTTACCCAGTTGAAAGTGATTATGCACACATGTACACGTACCCCCCCACACACATTTATGGACATTTTATGGATCGATTTTGCTCTCCATTTTGCTCTCCATTTTGCTTTCTATATGCCATGACACACTTTTTCAGTTACTTAGATTTAATGTAAATCTTGAACTCTGTAAGTGTAAGACATTCTTCAAGATGGTCTTGGCTATTTTAGATATTTTTGCATACCTATACAAATTTTAGAATCAGTTGCCAATTTACACACAGACACAAAGTTTGCTTGAATTGATTGGGATGTTGTTAAATTTACAAATTAATTTAAGGTAAAGAATTTTTAATAATTTGTGGAAAAGATATAGTTAAAAATACTATCTCTTCCAATCTATAAATGTAGCTCTTCACTTATAAGATCTTTAATTTTAGCTATATTTTATAGTTTTAAGTTAGAGATGTTACACAAATATTATCATACTTATTTCTAAGTATTAGAGTTTTTATGCTACTTAAAATCATATTTTTTTAAAAGATCTAATTGTCCAGTTGTGATTTTCTTACTATGTTTTCGATTAGATTTATTCTTTTGAGCACCTCCTGTGTTTACTTTGAGTTAATTTTGTCTTTTGCAGTATTTCTTAGGCTTAATCCAGTGTTGTTCACAATTTTTCTGTTTTTCTATTGTGGTTTTTCAAATGTCTGATTTGAAATGGTCTTTCATATCTGAAATTTCATATTTAATTACATTTGAATTCACAATGAAGTGTTTTGTTATAGTTTCCTCTATTATGTGACTGTTGTTTCCATGCATACTTTTCATTAGCTAAATATTTTGATCCTTACTTTCTGTTTATTCTTATAATAGCTTTGTATTAATGTTGTCTGCTAAATTCTGTACATTTTTAAATGCTGTAGGTTCCCCTTACTCAGATAGGACAAGTGTTTCTATGAAGGACATGTATGGCAAATTCAGGGATCAACTCTATTTCTTATTTTAAGTGTGCTCCCTGTTGTCAGGTTAGTGAAGTATGGTTTTATTAATATATTACATCATTTTGGGACATGGGGTATATTAGCAGAACTTCTAATTGCATGGCATTCTTATTTAATAAAACCACAACATCATCTGATACTTGGCCTATAATTTATGAATATATTCCTGTTATACAGCTTCTTTAATGACTGCCATCTACACTTATTCAATATTTAAATGATGTCAATTTCAGGAGTAAAATTTTTTCTAAGTTTTGGAATGTACCATTAGAAAAATGTATGCATCTTGTTTCTCTGAGACTTTATTGTGAATCTTTCATGACATATAAAGCTTTCCACTCTATATTCCTTGGTTTCATTTCTTTGACACTTATTGGAATGTATTTATTTAAAGCTCCTAGTCATGATAATAATGTACAAAATCTTTTGTAGTATTGGATCCTTTCATTAGAGACTTTTAGAGCTCTTTATAGGCATTGTCTGGTGGAGAATATTATTAGAAAAGGTCTATAAACAACAATTTAGATTCCTCTATATAACTTTGGGCTGGGGTTTAGCTCAGTTGGTAGAGTGTTGCTCCACACTCTCTGAGGACTTGGGTTCAATCCCTAACACTGCAAAATGGGAGGAAGGATGTGACAATCCACTCCCAAAGCAATCTCAAAATAATCAGCCATTGAAAACCCTATGAAGGTTGCTTTGAGTTGGATCTGACTCAACAGCACCTACCAACAACAACAACATATAACTTCATTGTGCTTTTCTTGGCTAAACGGAAAAGAAAAACTAAAGTTTTAGTAAGACAAAACACTAACATAATGTTTTCTAATTTATATTTCCTCTGGGAAATTTCCTTTGGAGAAATTATTTTTAAATGCTGTAGATTAACTGAAAGGGAAATGTCCAGAGGGTTAGAAATCATAAGTGACCTCAACTTAACACAATAGTCTGAGATGCTTAGCGATTAACTCCATAGACAGGGAACATTTCAGCCCTGAGGCTTAAATTACTATTATATCTACTGCCTACTGCTGTTTCCAGAAGCAAACATCACTCTAATCTTATAGACCCATCTCTTGCTTGGATGCTTTTAGGATGAAGTTTATTACATCACCAAGAGCAGAAAGCCTGTCAGTGTTGGCCAAGTTCCTCCAGGGGGCAGCAGAGTAGCTGTTGCCATTTTCTTGGTAGCTCCTGGAGGAATCTGAAGGAGCCTTGTGGTTGTGGGAAATTCTAGCTCTATGGGAGAATCAGAAGACAAGAGTGGAAAAATGTAAAAATGTCAGGATTAAGAAAACATGGAAATGTAAACAGATATGTTCTCGGGGCAGAAGTGCAACTCAGCTGGAAATGAGAGTTAGGTTTGCACCATTTAGGTAAATAGAGAAAGGAATATTAGGTTTTCATCAAGTGTGTCCTAAGTACTTGATGTGGGACAGAGCCTTGAGAGGTACAATCAGGAGACATCTCCTCAATGCGGTATTAAGACGTATAAACAAGTAATTAAGTACAATGTGTTCAGTGACTTGAAGAAATGCAAAAAGGTATAGGAATTCAAGAACAGTGACTTCAGGATGTGGACGGGGGATGGAGGAAGTGGCCATGGGGAGGGATTGATATTTGAGTGATAATGGTACCCAGTCTAGAGAGCGAGTTGTCAAAGAAAGGATAGAGAGATGCTGCAGTACACAGCATTTTTGGGCAATGGTGAGATGTTCAGTTGAGCTGTAAGGTAATGTGCACATGAGGAAGTTGGGAAAACACATAGTATACTCTGCCATCTGTGCAGCTCCCTTTTACACAAGTACCTCTGTTAATCCACCTTGAGGACAAAGCCTATGAACTCCCGTAATCAATATCACTTATTTCATGGCCCTTTGGGGGGTCTTCACTAAGAGAATGAAGACTTATTGGGTTTGCAGAAAATTAAGAGGTTATTATTTGGTTAAAATCAGGAAGTCCTGAGGGAGGTAAGGAACAAACCCTCACTCTGCATAACATTGAGCAGATAAAGCCAGATTGTACCTTTGGACATAGGGTAGGGAGCATGGATTTTACCGGCAAAGATAAACTATGTCAACATATTTTATGATCTTTGCTTACTGTTCCCCTCATGGCTTTTTTTCTGTGAGCTCTAGATATCCTGAGAATCTCTGGTCTTAAGTACTATTAGACATAGGAATTTTAGACATTTAGATACTTGAGCCTTCACCCTTACTCAGCATTGATGGATCCAACAAATATTGAGAAATTCATAGATCTTACAGGTGAGCTAAGGGAAAGGAACATACATCCTATGAAGAAGTGAGCACACTATTGCCAGCTGGTTGGCTTAATACTTGATGTGATATGGAGAAGGAGTAATAACATTGTTTTATTGTAGGGTTAAGTCTCTAGAATCCAGCACATGAGGGAATCCCAGAACCTCTCCCCAATTCCATTTGTATAGGACTAAGAAAGACCAGATGCTGATTGTGGGTCAGACCATCCAACTGCTCATATGTGGGTTCAAACTGAAATTGAAGAAAATTTGAACAAGTGTATGAGAGCCAATGGTATGACTTTGGGTATATGTCACCTGAGTTCAGAGACCATCAAGAACAGGTTTGATGTTTTAGACATTAATGATCAAAGACCAAACATGTTATGGCATGACCTCAAACACATCATTTGTAAGGAAATCAAACGATTATTAAAAATACAGGAAAAAATAAGACGAAATTATATACAAAAGAGACTATGAAACTTATCCGTGAACACTGAGCAGCTAAAGTAAAAGGAAGACATGATAAGGTTAAAAAACTGAACAGAAGATTTCAAAGGGCAGATCAAAAAGGCAAAAATCAAATATAATGACATGAGGAAAGAGCTGGAGATAGAAAAACAAATGGGAGGAACATGTTCTGTTTTTCTCAATGAGGCTTAAGAAATTGAAGAAAAAAATTCAAGCTTCAAGTGGCAATAGTGAAGGAATCTGCAGAGAAAATATTAAACAATACAGGAAACATCAAAAAAAGATGGAAAGACTACATAATCATTATAAAAAAAGAATTGGGGGATGACCAACCATTTCAAGAGGTTGTATATGATCAGGAACCAATAGTACTAAAGGACAAAGTGGAAGCTGCCTTGAAGGAATTGATGAAACACAAGCCTCCAGGAATTGATGGATGTTTCAACAAACAGATGCAGCACTAAAGGTGCTAACTTGTTTATGCCATGAGATTTGGAAAACAGCAACCTGGCCAACTGACTGGAAAAGATCTGCATTTGTGCCTATTCCCAAGAAAGGTGATTCAACTGAATGTGGAAATTATTGAATGATATCATTAGTATCACACGTGAGAAAATTTTACATAAAGTAATTCAAAAGCGACAGTATATAGGCAGGGAAATGCCAGAAAATCAGGCTGGATTCAGAAGAGGGTATTGAACCAGGATCATCATTGTTGATGTCAGAAAGTTGAAAGCAGAGAATACCAAAAAGATGTTTATCAATGTTTTATTGAATATGCAAAGGTATTTGACTATGTGGATCATAATAAATTATGGATGGCATTGCAAAGAATGGGAATACCAGAGCACTTAATTGTACTTATGAGGAATTTGTACATGGACCAGGAGGCAGTTGTTTGAGAAGAACAAAGCCTGGTTTAAAGTCAAGAAAGGTGTGTGTCAGGGCTGTATCCTCTCACTGTATCTCTTTAATCTTATGCTGAACAAATAACCTGAGAAGCTGGACTTTATGAAGAACATGACATCGTGATTGAAGGAAGACTCGTTAACAACCTCTGTTATGCAGATGATACCACTCTGCTTGCTGAAAGTGAGGAGAATTTGAAATGTTTAGTGATGAAGATCAAAGAACACAGCCTTAAGTATGGATTATGCCTCAATATCAACAAAACAAAAATCCTTACAACTGAGTCAGTATGCAACTCACACAATCAATGGAGAAAAGATTGAGGTTAAAACCAAAAAACAAGAAACAAAATTAAAACAAAAACAAACAAACAAACAAAAAAACCATGCATATACACTCACACACACATATAAAAACACTTGTAGTCAGGTGCGGTGGTGCATGCCTGCAATCCCAGCGGCTTGGTGGGTGGAGGCAGGGGGACCACAAGCCCGAGATCAAAGGCAGTTTGTGTAACCCAGCAAGCCCCTATCTCAAAAAGTAAAAAATATGGGCTGGGGGTGCAGCATGGCAGTCCAGCACCTACAAAGCAAGCAGGCGCAAGACCCTGGATTCAAATCCCCATACAAAAAGAAAAAGAAAAAAAAAAAAAAAAACCTGTACGTTCTTGCAGGTGGAATCTGCACTGTGGACTCCGAGTTCCACTGGGTAAAGTTGATACTGAAGGAAGCAGTGCTCCCTCCAGAACTCAGGATGGCAGTGTTTTCACACAATCTGCAGGAGCAGTCTGTCTTAGTCTATAGAGATTTTGCCAATTATGTAGAAAATGGCGGGTTGCCCCACAATGTCTTGGGTTTAAGTGGGACACCGAATGACCAAAGAGATGGTTCCACGAAATATTCTGTGTCTATTGTATTGTTTGAGAGGCAGTGGAACCTGTGGGGTCCTCCCTGGGGTTCACCCTGTCCCATGTAGTTTGGGTGCCAATTCCCCAAATCAGAGATTTCTGGCCCGAAGCCTATAGCATGGAGGGAATATGGCTGCTATCGTGGATTTTTTTATTTCAGGGCTTTCCACCCACTTGGGAGACCTCTTGGGAAGACCAAATCCTCTTGTGGGCGGGATGATATTCAACCCCCCTGGAGAGAATCTGTAACAGGTCTGTCCATGCATGGCAATTGCACTCGAAACTGCTCTTTTTGTGTCTAATTGTCCCGCAAGACTGCCAAAAAGGAGCACTGTCTGCATGGGGCTCAGCCACCTCTACAGACCTCACCTTTCTCCAAAGTGCAGTGGGATGACTTACGATCCCCTCTGGTGTGTCTGGGATCTAGGTGTATGTGTGCCCGTATGTCTGTGGAGATTGTGTCTGCACCACTGTCCTGCCACAACAGGAGGGAGGGAGCCATGTTTCAGCTCTGGATGCATACTGCTGGCACCGGTTTCCCAGTTCCCTCCACAATTACTCCCCATACCCTCGAGTATCTACTCTCATGGATCTGATCCCTATTTTCTTGCGTGAGGGACCTACAACAGCCCAACATCTTGGGCTGCGGGATGTATGCCGCTAAAGATGGCGATTCCGTGAGCCACCTCAAACTGACTCACCCGAAACTTGTAGTTTGTGTCCTGTGGGCAGGGTGAAGTGTGATGTCAAGGTTGCACTCCGTGTTGGGTCGGGCTCCTGTGGGTGTCTGTGTGAAGTCTCCTCTGAGTCTCTGGGGTTCTATCCCGCCGTCTGCGTGATGGTGAAATGGTGGAATGGCGGTCCCACTACTGACCTTTGTGTATCTCCTCCAAAGCCAAATGCTCAATTTCAGTGTTCATCCAGTTTCATCCTCTATCTCCCAATCTAAACTATCACTGTTTCTATATATTGAATATGAGTTCTAAACCCCTAATTGAGGCTTTCCTTTACTCTGGGACAGAGGCGCATGTTATCTGTCTGCCATCTTGCTGGAAGTCTCCAGATTGTATTTATTTTAGGTAAGTGTGTAACTGTTCTCTTGTTCTAGTTAGAAATAAACTACATTTTATTTTATCTTTCACATATATCTACCTAGGCTGTCCTGTTTGTTGTTGTGGATGATGATGATGATGATGATGATGATGATGGTGATAATGATTATTTTTTATTTTTTATTTTTTGCTGTGCTGGGGATGGAATCTAGGGCCTTGAGCAAGCTAGATAAGTCCTCTACCATTGAGCTATGGCTCTAGTCCTAGATAACATTTTCTTTGAGCACAGTGCTTAATGTCTTTAAAAATCAAGCAACTAATGAGTTACTCCTGGCTGGCATTGAGATCAGTTGATAGAATGCTGCTCTGCACGCTCTGAGGCCCTGGGTTCAATCCCCAGCACTGAAAAAAATGGGAGAAGGATCTGACAGCCCACTATCGAAACAATCCTGAAATAATTAGCCATTGAAATCTCTATGAATATCAGAGAAGAACTGACGTAGTGTAGGGCATGGCAGAGTGTTGGGGGGTGTTTTATTCTGTTGTACATTGGGTTGCTATGAGTCAGACCTGACTTGATGGCACCTAACAACAACAACAACAAGTTACTCTTGTATTCTGATTAAAATAATAGATGCCTTTCCCACTCATCTCTAAATTGCCTAGTGAAACTTGACTGTAAAAGAAGTTCAGGCAGATCAGTCATCACAGGTTGGGAATCAGGAAAGTCCTGGACTCCCAGGCCTAACTTTGGTACCAGCTTGATCTGTGATTTTTGGCAGATCTTTTCATTTTTCAATATTTTTTCCTTAATTGTAAAATTAAGGATTTGGGCTTAATGTTGTCTAAAAAATTCTGATGAAATTCTATAGTTCTGAAGAAACAAATTGTTATAAACCTTAAAATATCTTTGATTTAGCCTTGATTAAAATGAAAATTGAAACTGGAGGCTACAAGTTACTTTTTTTTCAAAGCAGGAGAATTGAGAGGGCATAAAGCTATTGACACAAGGGCTTTTAAGAATGGAAGATGGAGTAATTGTCAGCTTGTATTTAATCAGACAAAGGGAAAGTTAGTAAATGTTTGCATATCATCATTTACCACAAATTTAAATAAATCAGTACTTGCCTGCATTTAATAATTTAAAAAATGGAGTCTATACCTCAATTACCTTAGTAAAAGTTAGAGATTAATGTTCCTATAGTATTAAAATTATTAATTATTATTATAGTTCCAAGAAGGGTTGTTTTAGTCTTTAGGTCATATTAATTACAGTTAAATGCATTTGATAAAAATATTTGTCACAGATAACTTTTTAAAGTTATAAACTCTTTATCAAGAGAAGTTGTGCATGCTTGAAAACTGTCATAATTATCCTGCTATGACTTCACCATTTTGCTTTCATTAACTCTTCCAGTATCAAAACTGTGGAGACTTTCTGTGAATAAGAATACATCTGAGGTGCTGTCCCTGGTAAATAATCATTTTTCAAGTTAAAGAAATGTCTGTAACAGATTAACTTTCAAACACTAGATAGAATATCATTTTTTAATAATTGATTTGAAGAAACGTAACAATCATCTCAATCTGTTGTTGACAATTGAGCCATCTAAAGTCTTCCCTCTCATATGCCTGGAATATTTCTAATAAATTTATTGCATTTCCAAAAAGTTAAAACAAATTTCATGTCTAATTTCCAATTCAAAACTATTGGTGAATACTCATGATACAAACCTTCTTTTCCATTGCTCTGCTCCTAAGAGCTAATTATTGTTGTTCCTATTGGTGCAAGCCTACAGCTATACCACTGTGGTGTCTTATCCCATCAGATCTTGGATGCTAAGCAGGGTTGGGCCTGGTTAGTACCTGAATGGAAGACTGCCTGGGAACACCAGGTGCTGTAGGCTTGGGAGAAGGACCCAGCAACCTACTCCCACAAAACAACTAGCCATTGAAAACCTTATGAATAGCAGAGAAGCAGGACAGTACTGTTTAACCTGTTTATATAGGGTCTCTATTAATTGGACACCTAGTAGACAACAGCTAACAACAAAAACAATTGGTGCAAGAGAAACAGTGTTAGCCTCCTCAGCTCCTCTTCCCCTTGTCCCAGCTGCTAGTTGGTGGCTACACAAAACCTCACAACTCAGGAGAAGGGTTCGGTATTGCTGGAGAGTGTGGTTGTTCTGGTTCCGGTAGCAGCACATGCTCTCCTATTATCATGGGCTGCTAGTTTACCTGTAGCTGGGAAGGGGTAAAGAAGTTGGGGGCGGGGAGAGAATGGTTAGGTAAACTATGAAAGAGGGCATGAAACATATCACTTGTTGTTGTAACAACAACAACAACAACAACAAATTTTCCATTTCACTTGAAACCAAAGGTGTTGAAAATAAGTTTGCACAAAATGAATTCTATTTTTCCACCACTGTCAGTCATTATCGAATGAAGACATTGATGTGGTTTGGATATGAAGTGTTCCCCCAAAGGCTTATGTGTTGAAGAATTTGTGGCAATGTTGAGAGACGACTGAATCGTGAGAGCACTTGACTCGTCAATGGATTAATCCACTGATGACTTCCTAGCTGAATGGACTATGAGAAGATTGAGTCCAGTTAGAGGAAGCTGGTCACCAAGGCGAGACTTTGAAGGGTACACCCTGTACCTGGCTTCTTTCCTCTTTGTCTCTTTCCTTCCCTGCTGCAGTGCAGTGAGCAGCTCTGCTCCACCATGCGCTCCCCACCATGACGCTCTGTGTCGCCACAGGCTCAGAAACAATGAGGCAGCCAACTGTGGACCAGAGCCTTTGAAATTGAGCCAAAACAAACTTTCCCTTTGTTTATAGTTGATTTGTTGATTTTGTTCATAGTTTCCTCTGCTTATAGTGATATAGTTATAGTTATATGGTTATATGGGAGAAGGTTGTGGTGGTCTGCTCCTCCAAACAATCTGCCATTAAAAACCCTATGAGGGTCACTATAAGTCATATCAGACTTGACCATGCCTAACCACAATGTATGTATGTGTATATACACTGTATAACTTGTTGTTGTTGTTAGGTATGTGACTCATAGCTACCCTCATAGGGTTTTCAATGGCTGACTGTTTCAGGATTGCCTTGGGAGTGGATTGCCAGGTCCTTCTCCCATTTTTGCAGTGCTGGGAATTGAACTCAGGACCTCAGAGACTGCAGCGCAGCGCTCTACCTGCTGAGCTAAATCCCAGCCCCCACTGTGTGTGTGTGTATATATATATATATATATATATATATATATATATATATATATTATGTTATATATACATACTATATATATATATAATATATATATTATATATATATATTTACACAGTGTGTGTATATATATATATATATATATATATATATATATATATATATATATATATATATATATATATATATATATATATAGTTACAAAGTATAATTTCCTTGTTTATAGTAATTTTATTTAGGGTTGAAGTTGATTTTCCTTGATATTTTGCCACAGCAACGAAAAGCTGGCAAATACAAGCCGTGCTCCTAATACAGTGGATTCATATTTTTTTTTCTAGAAAAGGTAAATGTAGTCTTGACCATATTGGCCTGTACAGTATGAACAAAAATGTGCTTGCAATTGAACTTTCATCCAGGCCTCTGATTTTCCCATTGCAGCATTATTCCAAGTCCACTGTTATCCTTCAATGATTCCAATGCTCCTGAGAATAATAATTCTCCCTTTGACGGCAAATATTAACTAAGCATGCATGGAACCCAGAACTTTATAAGGACCTCTTTCTTCATCAATTTGCTCATTAAGAGAGTCATGGCATAAAAGCCAAGTGGTCAAACATTGACCCCAATTAATTGGTTCAGGAATTGTTGTTGTTGTTGTTAGGTGCTGTCGCGAATCGGTATCTGACTCATAGTGACCCTACATACAGCAGATGAAACACTTGTCAGTGCTTCTCTGCTGTCCATAGGGTTTTCAATGGCAGATTGATTTTTGGAGTGGGCATACTTAAACCAGGTCAGATTCACATCTCTCTGAGATATTTGGTCTTTGGGTTCCAAACTGTGTCAGTGTCTGTCAGGAAGGCTAGCATCTAAATCATCACTTTTTTTTTTGGCAGGTATGTTTTCCAAAGTATGAAGCAAACTGAACTCAAGTAGAGAAGAAAGAAACTCTTCTAAAGAGAAGCAGAGAAGTGGGGCATTTTGAAGCCTTTCAAGTTCTAATCCAGCTGTTGCTGAGGCCTGCAATGGCTTTGCTATAGAAATATTCTACAGGCTGCCCATGTGGTGGCGCACACCTGTAATCCCAGCGGCTCGGGAGGCAGAGGCAGGAGGATCGCAGGTTCAAGACCAGAGGCAGTCTGTGTAATTTAGCGAGCCCTGTCTCAAAAAAAAGGGGGGGGGGGCTGGGGGTGCAACTCAGTGGTCCAGCACTTGCAGAGCATGCAAGTGCAAGGCCCTGGGTTCAATCCCCAGTACAACAACAACAACAACAACAACAACAAAAAGCAATATTCTACAGGATACTTCCATTTTCCTTCAATGTATTCTTGTTTTGATTAAGCCAGCTGGGATTTTGTCACTTATACCAAATAGAATCACATCTTCCTTTTATTCCCACCAGTCTGGTTATTAACAATGTCGAATGGAACTCAGGGCTGGCATTTAGCTCAGTTGGTAAAGTGCTGCTCTGCAGTCTCAGAGGTCCTGAGTTCAATTCCCAGCACTGCAAAAATGGGAGAAGGATGTGGCAATTCACTCCCAAGGCAATCCGGAAACAGTCAGCCATTGAAAACCCTAAGAGGGTCACTATGAGTTGGACATGACTGGGCGGCACCTAACAACAACAACAACAACAACAACAACAACAACAACGGAACTCAAATGAAATACTATGTTACTAGACAATGAAACCATGTAGTATCCATTATCTCTACAGAACATGCTTGAGATGGAAGATGAGTTATGAAAACTTACCTGTAATTCCATATTTGTCAATAAATTCATAATGTTAAGTTGAAATACTGCTATGAATATTCAAGCATAAGAAGAAATATAGATATGAATGTGAATCTGTGTGAAATAGTTTCATCTCTTCAGAAGTGAGTAAAATTAAGAGTAATTATATTAGGGGTAGAAGTTTTCTTTGAAATTATCTAATTCCTTCCCATTTTTCTTCAGATGGATAAACTGAGGTAAGAATGGGGAATTGGTTCATAGTAATCTGCAATATCACTCTTGTTTCTTGACTTCTAAAGGAGCATGCTCTAAAATTCTCTGTGGATGGAAGAATACTAACTTTCAGTGTGACCTTTTCTCTCTGAGTCTCAGCTTTTCCTATGTAAATTGAGTGGATTATACCAGGTAATAATCAAGACTCATTCTGACTATGATACTCCACGATTCAATGATTTCATGCTGCATTGATAATTATGCAATGTTTCTATAATGTCAGAGGAGTTTGGTATTGTTTGAAAATCTGGATTGAAATACTACTTTAAAAAGAAAAATGACGGGGGGGACAGGGGAAATAGAGAGAGAGAGAGAGAGAGAGAGAGAGAGAGAGAGAGAGAGGAAAAAAGCTAAGTTGGAAGGAAATTTAAAAAAAAACAAACAAACCAACAACCCAGAAGAGACATAATTAAGACTGACATGTAATTGATATATTTGTTGGCCATTTGCAAGGTGAATCATTACAGGCTTTTTAGTAGTCATCTTGCCACTTACATTTGGCTTACAAACAGACTTTGCTATTTTCTCTTTTTGCATTAAGTCTAAGCACAATGTTTTTCAATTAAAAATGCATCAGAATAACGTTCAGAAAATAATTCAGTGCAGAACATGTAGAGCTTCAGCCTTGGGGATGAAATGTGTTATATTTTAAAAGGCTTATCTGTAATGAAACTATTGAATTAGTCACATTATAAAGTAATTTATAAGAAGACTATTAATGATAATGCATTTCTAGGTAATGTAGGAATTACCATGACATCGTAAGAAAAAAATATTCAAACCCACTTGTTTTATTGAGAGATTCTGATCTGAATCCAGATGCAAATGTTTATTATCCATGGGCAAGTTACCCAATCTAAGCCTTACTTTCCTTTTCTGTAGAATGGAAATAGGATTTATACCTAGTTAAAAGGATTATTGTGTGTCTTAAGTAAGATGATATGTGTAAAGGACTTATGACATTGGTCATGTAGAAGTGTTTAGCGCCAGAATTTATTGCCCAATTTTTGAAATATGACTTTAAAAATTGTAGATAACATTGTAAAAAGAGGGAAACTCTTCAAGTAAGATACACTCCAGGTTTTTGTTGACCTTCCCATAAATAAATGATTTATTATATCAAATATGTGAATCTTTAACAATAAAAATGAAAGTTTTGACCAAAACATGTATTTTAGACTATTGAAAGTTTTATTGTTGTTAGGTGCTGTCCACTTGGGCCTGACTCATAGCTATCCTATCTACAACAGAATGAAACACTCCCAGACATTGTGCCATTCCTAGCATTATGTCAGTGCTTCTCTGCTATTCATAGGGTTTCCAATGGCTGATTGTTTCGGGATTGTATCAGGAGTGAACTGCCACATCCTTCTCCCATTTTTGCAGTCTTGGGACTCAAACCTGGGTCCTCAGAAGGTGCAGAGCAGCAGTCTACCAAGTGAACTAAACCCCAGCCCTTGGTTAGTCTATTTAGAATAATCTTTTTATATGTAAAAAGATTTATAATTAATCAAGAATAAAAAATTAAGAATAAAGACTTGAGGTCTTTGCTTCTATGAGCAAGAAACCAACATTACTATTTCCCAAATGACTAATACTAGGCTAGTTGCCTAAGGAGCATTGGGGATATTGTTAAAATGAAGATCCCAGGTCATCATGTCCCGCAGGCTCAGGATGCCTGCAGTTTGCTATGGAAATTTGTGTCTTAATGAGTGTTTTGTGTGAATCTGGTGCATAGCAAGAATTGGAAACTCTGTTGGAAGTGTTTTAAGGGTATGGTGATGTGACTTCAATATAGCACAGGCCATGTCAATTATGACACACCAGCTATAGCGCATCTGGGTAGTGATTTGGTGGTAAAGTTAAACATTTTCCCCTGTGGGGTTATTAGGTTATTATTCCTTTCATGTGGTAGAAGGAGGAGAAAAGAGAAGGCAGTATAGTTAGACTTGCGGGTAAAGAAAGGGTTTGGTAGAATAATAGGGAAGAATTGAAGATCAGAATGGGAGCTGATATGCAGGAAATGAGTAAGAAGTTGTGGGTGGGCAGAGTGGATAGGTCACTCCTCTGCTTGACTAACAGGAACCATCACTGAGTGGGGCCTCCCTGGTCATAAGCAAAGGGAGAGGAAAAGCAGAACAAAAGCCCTTTTGTTGGAAGAAGCTGTTTCCATGCCTTTTTTTCTCTTTGACCTGCTCCTACTGGGAAGGTAGTTCACAAATACAGAGGAAAATATTTATCTGATCTTTGCCTTCTGCTCTCATGGGATGTTTCCAAATGGGCATCTTGGGAAGAATTACTTCCTCCACCAGAATTGACCCTGCTGTAATTTATATTTACCTTCAGCATCTTTCAGAAGTCCAGGCCGTCAGCAATGCAAGGAGTGGCTCTAACCACAATCAAGCTGCAAGGACACTCATGAGAAGCTTTTCCATCTGAGAAACATGAACAGCTCCATTGATCTGGCTAATACCCTAGAGAAAGTGTGAGAGCAATAAAAAATGTCTTAAGGGGTGGTATGGGGAGAAGGGACAGCATGATGATTCCTGAGTTGTTTCCTGGCTTTGCCAAAAACTGTTACTGCAAAAGGGAAGCTGTTGTTGTTGTTAGGTGCCCTCAAGTCCTTTCCAACTCATAGCAACCCTCATAGGGTTGTCAATGGCTGATTATTTCGGGATTGCCTCAGAAGTAGATTGCCATGTCCTTCTCCTTGTTTGGCGTGCTGGGAATTGAACCCAGGACCTCAGAGAATGCAGAGTGGTGCTCTCCTGGCTGAGCTAAATCCCAGCCCCCTCTCAGTACCTTACAATGTCATTGAAAGAAGGAAACTTAGAGATTATTTAGTCCATAATTCTACTTTTAAAATTGAGAGACACCGCCAGAAAAAGGGACTAACAAGTCCAGGTTTATACATCTAGCTGGTAGCAGAGCCAAGCCATCTAGCTTGGCTAGCTGGTAGCAGAGCCAAGCCTACAATATACCATATATTCTTGGTTTGATCCCCATCCTTTCAAGAGTTTTTATTGTTGTGAGGTGTGTTCAAGTCCTGTCCAACTCATAGCGACCCTTATAGCATTTTCAATGGCTGATTGCTTCGAGATTGCCTTGGGGGTAGATTGCCACATCCTTCTCCCATTTTTTTTCAGTGCTGGGCATTGAAATTGGGACCTCAGAGACTGCAGAGCAGTGCTCTACCAATTGAGATGAATCCTAGCCCCTTCAAGAGTTTTAGAGGGCTACAAATCAGATGTAGATTAGTATCACATGAGAATTGCATTGCCTGATCTCTCTCAATTTTAATCCAATTCACACATGATTCTATTCCACATCTGAATTTATAGTCCTCTAAAACTCTTGAAAAGGTGTAGATTGGAATAAAGTAGATGGCAGATCTCCCAACACTGAGCTGAGTGTTCCATACATGGTCTCTGACTATTAAAGCATTGCACTGTGCACCCCAAACAAAATTACCATAAGTAAGATTTGTGACTGTGTCTAAAGCATGAGAATACATCCAGTGCAGGATATAGAATTATAATAATGATGACATTAGTCGGTGTGAGATGGCCTAACAATACACCATAGATTGAGAGGCTTAAATAGCAGAAATTTATTTCTCACAGTTCTGGAGGGTGGGAGGTCCTAGACCAAGGTGCTGACTGATTTGGTTCCTGGTTCTTTTTTCGGTTTGTAGACAGACACTTTGTTACCATGGCTTTATGTCAGCAATCAGCTGGCTGGGATCCTTTTGCTCTACCTGGATAGAAATGGTAGGTAGTCAAGGAGAAAGCTCTTCTAAAGCTGGTCTTTGGCAGTGTTTGTATCCTTGAGCATTTGATAGCAATGAGCACTGACAGCAGACAGGCAAAAGCAGCAGCAGCAACAAGGGGCTCCTTCTAGTGTCACAACTCTTATATAGGACAAGGAGGTCAAGATCTCTCAGCCCTTCAAGTATTACAGCTCTTATGTAGGCACAGGAGGTTGAGACTCCTCAGCCCCCAAGAGCACCTGGCACTGCAGGTTCTGAGGGGACCAGGTATAGGGATTCTTCAGCTCTGGAAGCTGAAGAATGGTAGCTGGTATGGTAGTTTCCATGCAGGCCTAGGGACTGGGATTCCTCAATCCTAGATCATGGCCAATGTTAACAGCTCCTGGGTCTAGGATGTCTGAGAATCTTGGACCTAAAGATTAGAAGCTCTCTGGATCTCTTCCAGTGACCAGGGCCTGCAGTTTCTCTTTTCTAGCTCTTGAAAGCCTTTTCTCTCCCTTCTGCTAACCCTCTTTTCTTCCCTACCCTGGTCATTCTCTGCAACTCTTCACCTGCTTCTTATTGCAATGCTATTGCTGCCATTTGGGAGGCAGCTGTTGTGACCCTTCTGATGCAGCAGCTGCTGCTGCTGGTCACTGGTATGGTATCCTCACCTCTTCTTCAGCTATCAAGCAATCAGCCACTTTGCTGCTCCTGCAGGTGGGCATTCTGGCTGCTTTGCTGCCTCTTGTACTGCTGCTCTACTATCTCTGCCATCCTTTGCTGATGCCATCACCACTCTTCTGCTGTCTCTGTTGCTTCTTCTTTATGTTACCAGCTCAATCTGCAATACTAAAAATAAGCAAAAATACTACTCAAGAGAACGCCTATTATTGGCCCTAATGTTGCAATAGACTGGGGTTTAGCTCAGTTGGTAGAGTGCTGCTCTGAGCTCTTGGAGGCCCTGGCTTTGATCCTCAGCACTGGATCTGGCAGCCCACTCCTAATATAATCCCAAAGTAACCTGTCATTTAAAACCCTATGAATAGCATAGAAGCACTGACATAGTGCTCAGCATGGCACAATGTTGGGGAGTGTTTCCTTCTGTTGTACATAGGGTCACTATGAATCACACCTGACTCAACAGCACCTAACAACAACTACGATGCAACAACAGGTGGCAGCACAGGAGGGTACCTCACAGCCACCTCATTAGGTGAGCTGAAGAGCCTTCTTATATAAAGCAAGAAGGGAAGTTTGCACCAATCACAGACATCTCTCATGCAAATGAAAGTTTGTGTTTGCACCAATCACAGCATAATCCCTGTTGCATCAGTCACAGCAGTCCCTCTGCTGAGCCACCAGAGGAAATGCTCCCCCTCTGGTCTAGGTTGGTCACAGGGTCATGTAGAGTTCACTGAGGCCTGTAATAGCAGAAAGTCCACTGCAAACTGAAACAACCATGGTTGGAGCTGCACCTTCAGGAGCAGGAGTGAGCTGCAGTGGCAGTCATCACATGGCTTCCTCAAGGCATTTATGAAGTGTTCAGAACCACCAGTGCTGGTACAAGGGTGGTTCAGTTGATTGCTTGATTGAGAGTTCTTTACTCAAAGCAGCCAGAGTAGCAAGAGAATGTCTAACAGCTGCCAATTTGGATATATATAAATATATATATCCCTCAACAACTATGCTTCATTACAGGAAAATAGGCAGCAGAAGGAAGAATTTATAGTGAGAATTTTAAAAACCCTTATTAGTAACAATAATATTTATTTGAACAGTGTATTGACAATACTGCACATCCAGTATTCCCAGGAGAGGTGGGTCCCCCTGATCTGTCTCATTTACTTGGTGACCAGCAGGGTGGAAGGGGGCAAAAGCACTCCAGCATCTCTTCTTATAAGGACACTGATCTCACTCCACCTTTATTGCCTCATTTAATTTAAATTACTTCCTTATAAACCCTATGTCCAAATACATGGTGTTGAGTTTCAACTCATGACTTTGGGAAGTCCACAGCAATGACCATCTTCAGACTAACTTGCATCCTTCAGCCTTTGGTCATATTGATGGTTTGAATGGAGGTAGGAACTTGGTCTGCTAACAATAAAGGCACTGCTTTTGAAGAGAAAGCAAAAGTTTGCTGTTGTTAGGTGCTGCTGAGTCATGTCCGACTCATAGCAATCTTAGGTATAATAGATGAAACACTACCCGACACACACTGCCATGCCTAGCACTATTGTCAGTGTTTCCTGCTATTTATAGGATTTTCAACAGTGGATTGTTTCAGGAGTGGGCTGCCAGGTCCTTCTCCCTAGGTTACTGTACCTGGTATTCACAGGTGGTCTCCCATCCAAGGACTAAGCAGGCTGACCCTGCTTAATTTCCAAGATCAGACATCAGGGTGTTAAGGCCTTTAATGACACCGAATATCTGTTTTATTCTCTGTGGTATTTCCTTATGAAGGCAGAGAGTCCACATAAACAACTCAGTACAAGTCCACTAACATTGATGACTATCTGAGGGAGACAAATGGATTCCTAAGGTTAGTGATCTGAACTGAGTAGTTGTCTAAACTTACTAGTTATACTGTCTGCTATCTTCAAACTCAGAATCCAAAAACCTCTGAAATCTGATTATTTTTCTGTACGTGTATAACAAACTCACTTGGTAGCAAAACTTGTACTGTGCTGATGGGAGGCTGTTTAGAGTCTTATCTCACATATTGAGAATATTTATATATTTTGCTGAAGAAATACTAACAAATTTGATTATGAACTGATGCCTTATATCCTGCAGTGCCTAATAAAAAAGGCACTGAATTCTCTTTCTACAATGTGAATAAATATTAATTCTTTCAGCACACAAGGAAATTTGAGTCTGTAGGAAAATGAATATTCTGTTCTGAAGACTTAAATTACATGTGATAGGGTGGGGGAAAGCAAGGTTATGCAGAAGCAATTGCTTTCTCAAAGTTCCTTGAAAATGAGCTGACAGTGAGGCCATCGGAATGAGTGCGGGTGAGAAGATGGTGGAGTGGTCCAGAACTGCCAGGCCTACTTCTGCCCAACTCTTAATTACTGCAAATAGGGCCATGGAGTTCTTCACATGAAATGTTTAGGTCAAAACACATGGATCCATATTGTATAGGGTTCAGAGGAGCAAGGTAGTCCTAAGAAGTTGTCACTCACAGCTTGAGGGGCACCACCTAGTTCTCACAAGCAGCTCATTCCTTTCCTGACACCTCAGGTAATTGTCCTCACTGTGGGGGTGGTCTCCCCTTCTAGGCCCACCATTGCTTGGGAGTAGTTTCTGTCCTTCCCAAAGAGACTTTATCAATCAATTCTGTTGTTCCCAGAATCCAGAGTTATTACAGGAGAAGGTGACTCAAGAAGGAAGGTTAAGAGGCAAAAGTAGAGCCCAAGAGGAACAAAACAGAGTTAGGCCAGTGACCAGGGTCCTTCTTCACATTTAGTGAGCAGTCAATGCTCTTTAGCAAAAATAGTTTCTAAGTGCCTATTATAACTTGTCTAATCAAAAGCTAAATGGTTTTGGCTGAATTCTTGTTTATTTAAAAAGAAATCCATTCAAAAGTATGTGCCATGTTATAGACAAAGTACCTGAAAAAGGTACCCGGAATATTTTTTGTTTGTTTTTGTATTTTGTTTGTTTTTTTCCTTGGGAGAGTTAATATTGACATACTCTTGTGCTTCTTACTGGCCATATAGAATTAGGCAAGTCATGTGATTTTTCTGAGTCCAATTTCTTCAACCAGATAGTAATGATATCTGTTTCACAAGGTGGTTCGGTGGAGTTAATGTGATAATGGGCTTGAAAATGTTTTGCAAACTGAAAGGAGTGCTATCCGTAGTAGAAGCTATTATCATTATTGTTATTTTAGAAGTCATTTCCATGGGATATAAATGCAGCCTTTACAGTTCCTTTGGGCCTCTAAGTGTACAGACTGTGTTTAAAAGTTTGTATCATACCAATATGAGGTTGAATAACAGCCAATCAATGCTAATAGCCTTGGGTCCTTATTTACCGAGTACCTTTCTTCTGAAATCAAGAGATGTTAAAAGCTGGATCCATCATTCTTCAACTGTCATTCAGTCATCCACCTAACAATTATTTGTTATATGCCTACTATGAATCAGGCAGCATTTCAGCCAAGTGGGCTGGTTATTGATATTGTTAATGTCCTACTTATAAGAATGAGGAACTTTTCAAGGGCTTTTGCACAGATAAAATGGTGGGCAGGTGTAGTTCAGAGCTTAGGGTCGATAGTGGCCTACATTGTGCTAAGAATAATTGTTTCACAAACTGAAACTAAGCACCTCTGGTTAGAGTCACACATCTTTACCCACAGAAAACTAGGCCTTTCCCATTATGTGCCCCTCATGAGAAATGATGTCAGAGGCTGAAAGGCACATTGTGTGACCCACATTGTAGGGGTTTGGTTTCTGAACTGCTCTGGTCAGCTCAGTTTCAGACACTTTGGAAAGGAAACTTTAAATCTAGCTATTGATCCAGAGAGATCTGAGTGTGTCCCCAGCTGACACCTGCAAAGCTCTGCACCTGTGGGCAGACACATTCACAGTGTTGCAATCTCACTTTCATCCCCCAGAAACAACAGACTCTTTCTTCCAAGTGGAGGATTTTTTAAGATGCGGGGATAAAAGCTCCCCTTTCATGTGTGGGTGACTTAGAGAGTGGGAGTCAGCATGGGTTTGCTGAGCCTGGCCAAAGTGCTGCAGGGGGCGCTAGGTACATTTCCCTCTTCTAGCCCTGTAGCCTCTCAAATGCGTTTACTACCTGAGGGCACCAAGTGGGTATCCAGAGCTTTGGAGTAACCCTAGCAGCATTAGCCAGAACAGAAAAAATACTGGATAATTTGCATTGCTTTCAATGGTAGAACTGTTGATAATTCACTGCCTTTCCTGAGGTATTATGGACCTTGAGAAAGATGGTGATGACTGGACCATGTCCTTTTTAAAGCTCACTATTGGGTGATGAAGAACATACAAAAATCCTTAAAAGAGACTACTCATATTCAATAAATGGTTCATGACAGAATTTGTTTACCCAAATCATACTCTTGGAAGAGTAAAAAGTTTTGGCTGAACCAGGAAGTGTTTTGTGCTTTATTTCTATAATATGACTTTTGGAATAGTTTTATAGATAACTAAGAAGAATTTTGGAAAAATAAAAGATGGCAAAGGAAGGAGTGCATTTCAGAGGTGAGCAATGTCCTGGAGGCAGGGAAGCAGAAGGTGTTCTTGGGTAGTAAGAGTGGTCCTGTGAGGACAGATCGGGTATGGCAAGTGTGCACTGGGGGTAAAGACTCACACGGGTCACCTGGCCAGCCAGTTCAAATCTCATGTAATTGGATAGGTGATTCTGCAAGACCTTGAATGCGCTATCTGGAGGCCCTTAATGATTGTCTGTGTACAACCTAAGTCATTGGTCTGTAGTTAGTATGGCACAAAATTACCTGGTCTCTTGTATGTAATAGGTTTCTTGGGATAGCTGGAAATCCAACCTCTTATCAAACAATAAATGTCATTGTAATTTCTGACGAATGAATCATTATCTTGCTTTGGCAAAATGGCTCTAGAGATTTAGTAAATACACTGAGTCATTAGCTTTATTTTGATAAATAATACATTGGCTTGGGTGGAAAACAAAACAAAACAAAACTTTCCTATCTTCTTTTTGATTACATTCCTTTGGCTTACAACATCACCTTTCCTTTTGTTTTAAATAGGTTGCCATCTTATTTTTGGAAGAAGCTTCCTCTTGCTCTTCATTTTATTGTTACAATATTCTCAGTGATTTGGGAATTAGTTTATTTACCTAGTTGTCTAGTTTTCATCAAAGTAATGTTTTAAGAGTTTCTGGCTCAAAAATTTAAAGAAAGTTATCAAGTATATGTGTGTGTGTGTGTGTGTGTGTGTGTGTGTGTGTGTTAGGTGCTATTGAGTCAGTGTCCAACTCATAGTGACCCTATGTAAAACAGGCAAAACAGTATTGTTAGTGCTTCTCTGCTATTCATAGGGTTTTCAATAGTGGATTGATTTTTGGGAGTGGATTGCTGGGTCCTTATCCCAAGCCTACAGCACTTGGTGTTCCCAGAGGTTCTCCTATCCAAGTACTAACCAGGTCCGACCCTGCCTAGTTCTGGAGTTCTGATGGGATCTTATGCCACAGTGGTATGGCTGCAGCTTCATGGGTGTGTATGTATATTTAACTCTACCCTTTCAAACATACCCAGCACTCCAAAATATTGATGGTCAAGCCAGTGTAAAATAGGAGAAAGGAACTAGCTCTGGAGCACAGGAGGGATGGAGTCTATAGCAACTTTGCCATTTACCAGCTTTGTGATGTTGGGCAAGTCACATATCTGTTCTAAGCCTTGATTTTGCTTGAAGGAAAATTCTCACTCTTTTCTGTCTTTAGCTAATACTTATTGACTATCTGGGGCTGGGAGTTAGCTCAGTTGGTAGAATACCACTCTGCAGTGTCTGAGGTCCTGGGTTTGATTACCAGCACCACAAAGATGGGAGAAGGATGTGGCAATCCATTCAAGAGGCAATCCCAAACAATCAACCATTGAAAACCCTATGAGGGGTGCTATGAGTCGAGCTTGATTCGATGGCACCTAATGACAACAATTGACTATCTATGAGGTGTGGCATACTATACTAGATAATGCATATGCAATTATAGACACTACCCCTCTGAAAGCATAAATTGAAAGAAGAGATTAAAGATTTCCCAGCAGTGAAGGTCATGCAAGAGAAATGTTCAATGTTCTACACGAGCCCAGAGTGAGGAGCATCAAATCAGCCCAGAGGATATGCAAAGCTTCCTGGAGAAACTGAATTTCGACTGAGCTAGAAAGAGAAGGGGAACCACATTTTACAGTTAGGGGAAGCAGCATTATCCATACAGAGACGGGACACAGTGTGCCACACCTTGGTAACAATTCGAGTTTCGAGGTGGGAGAGAAGCATAAGTTTGGGGAGAGGTGCCTCATGGGGCTGCCATGTAGTGCCAATGGGAAGGCCACTGTACTAATTATAGATATATTTTGTTGACTGAATTGAAAATACAAGTTTAAAATGTTATAATGAAATCCATTATTTTGTACAAATGATATATGCTAATAAGAGGGGAAGAAAGCAGAAATTAAGCACATTGTAGATTTTAAAGATTGGAAAAATTAGTATTGCAGGGTGCCTAGATTTTTAACAAATAGCTATTTCTGATGAATATCTTATAATCTCTCAAATGTAAATAAGTAATAACCAGATCTGATGAATTCACTGAAACTGATTAATCATGTCAAGATTTGAAGAATTACTGTACATATGGTGCATACCTATAATCTCAGTGACTTAGGATGCTGAGGCAGGAGTATCGAGAGTTTGAGGACAGAGGCAGTCTGAGCAACTTAGTGAGACTCTTTCTCAAAAATTAATAATAATAATAATAATTAAAAAATGGGTGCTGAGGGTGCAGCTCAGTGGTGAGCACTTGGCCTAGCATGAGCTAGGCCCAAGGCCCAACCCCTAAGTTGTTGTTGTTAGGTGCCTTCCAGTTGGTGTCTGACTCGTAGCGACTCTATGTATTGTTACTGCTTCTCTGCTATTCATAGGGTTTTCAATGGTGGATTTATTTTTGGGAGTGAGTGGTCCTTCTCCCAAGCCTACAGCACCTGGTGTTCCCAGGCAGTCTCCCATCCAAGTACTAACCAGGCCTGACTCTGCTCAGCTTCTGAAGTCTGACAGGATTGGATGCCATGGTGGTACGGCTGCAGGAAACCCTGCTGTACTACAAAAAAAAAAAAAAAGTCAATGAACAATGGAAATAATTTAAAATTCATTAGTGAATTTAAGTATTCCTTAATGTGTTTTGATAAACTAATTCAAATCTTAGCATATTTTTTTTTTTTTTGGAAAAATAAGAGTTTGCTCAGTAGTAGTTAATCTATATTGGTTCTCCTGAGCATAGATATTTGGGAAATTCTTTGCTTCTTGGAACATTTTTATGAGAATTCAAATTAAAACTATTTATCATGCTTATTGTAGCAGTTACATATTAAAAACCAGAGAAAAAGGAAAGAAAATTTTAAGTTTAAAATTGCAGTGCAAGACAAGTATTCAAATTCAGTTCACCAATGAGTACTTACTCCAGCCGCATATGCAATTTAAGAACTTTCATGATGTCCTTTTACTTAGTTTATTTAACCTTGTGAACCTTAGAAATACGGATTTACAAAGTTGAAAATATATGCAGTGCATAGGATCTAGAGGAAATGGTTAAAAAATTATACATATCACTTAGCAGACTCTGGGCCAGGCTCTCTCTTGACCTCTCCTCCAAGGCTGGGCAAACAGAAGAGGTGAGCCAATGGGCTTTCTAGGGACACACAGAGCGAGGTAGGGCTGCCATTCTGAAGGTTGTTCAAGAACTCATGGAGTTAAGAGGACAGATAAGGCACAGGTGGTATGGAAGGTGAGGTCAGAACTTGGGTTGCATCATGCTGATTAGGGAGGTGAGCTCGTGAAAGCAAGTCAGATGCACAAGGAGATAGAAAGAATCCAGGATCAAATTGCTGAGTGGATGAGGTCAAAGGATGAGGATCTAAATTTGCACCTGGTCCAGATTTCTTTTTGCAGTCTCAACAACTTGCAAAGTCAAGGTTGGATCCTCAAAGGAGATGTGCTGGGAAAGGCAGTTCTGATGAAAAGCATATGTGCAAGATTCAGTCTTTGTAGCCAAGGAGCTTAATGTGATAGAAGTAAACATGGGAGTAGTCAATGCTAAGTCCCAGGGAAGTAAGCCAATGGTTTTAATAGCAGTAATTAAGGTACTCTGGAAAGCCCCCTTCTCTGCTCCAACATTATATGAAAAAACTACCCTAAGTGGTCAAGGCCTTTAGAGAAAAAATTAAAATTGGCCCTTCAGATATGGTAAACTCCATGCTCAACTGGAATCTGAGGATATTTAAGGCCTAGTCTTTAATCCACCATCAGCACACTTTTCTCTTCATGTCCTCTCCACTGCAGGAACACCAGACTATTTACCTCACTCCCAATCACCTCAGAGACTCCCTTCACTGAGCCTTTAGTGCTGATACCCCTGCTAGCAAGGGCCTTTTCTTCATCTTTAGGGAAAGGTTTTTTCACTCTTCAGTGTTTGCTGCTCTTTCTATGACTGGCAAAGCAGGGCCCTCTCTTGGGTTCTTGTGGCACAAGTTTATCCAAACATAATGGTGGAAGGTGTCTCATCTACCAATATATGTCTCTGAAGTGAGTGCACAGGTCAGTCATTTAAATTCTGTAAATGGTTGGTTACATTTCTGATTATTCAGCTTACTTGGTATGTATTTTAGGCAACTAGTATAAGAACTGGCGAAACACAAGGCTCCAGGAATTGATGGGATACCAATAGAGATGTTTCAACAAACAGATGCAGCACTGGAGGTGTTAACATGTTTATGCCAACAGATTTGGAAAACAGCTACTTGGCCAACTGACTGGAAGAGATCCATATTTGTGCCTATTCCCAAAAAAGGGGACCCAACTGAATGTGCAAACTATCGGACAATATCATTAATATCACACACCAGCAAAATTCTACTAAAGATCATTCAGAAATGACTGCAGCAGTATATAGACAGGGAATTACTGGAAAATCAAGCGGGATTCAGAAAAGGGTGGGGAACTAGGGACATCATTGCTGATGTCAGGTGGATATTAGCGGAAAGCAGAGAATATCAAAAAATGTCTATCTATGTTTTATTGACTATGCAAAAGCATTTGATTGTGTGGATCATAACAAATTATGGATAACACTTCGAAAAATGGAAATACCAGAGCACTTAACTGCA
>VMDO01008522.1:45025-83567 GCA_007922755.1 Pedetes capensis
TTAAAGTTGAGAAAGGTGTGCGTCAGGGCTGTATACTTTCACCCTATCTCTTCAATTTATATGCTGAGCAAATAATCCGAGAAGCTGGACTTTATGAGGAAGAACGCGGCATCAAGATTGGAGGAAGACTCATTAACAACCTGCGTTATGCAGATGACACCACTTTGCTTGCTGAAAATGAAGAGGATTTAAAACATTTTTTGATGAAGATCAAAGATCATAGCCTTCAATATGGGTTACGACTAAACATCAACAAAACAAAAATCCTTACGACTGGATCAGCACGTAACTTCACATTAAATGGAGAAAAAATTGAGGTTGTCCAAGATTTTGCTTTGCTTGGCTCTATAATCAACACCCGTGGAAGCAGCAGTCAAGAAATCAAAAGACGCATTGCTCTAGGAAAAGTTATGGCAAAAGATCTCTTTAAAGTATTGAAAAGCAAAGATGTCACATTGAAGAGGAAGGTGCGTCTGACTCATGCCATGGTATTTTCAGTGGCATCATATGGTTGTGAAAGCTGGACAATGAACAAGAGAGACAGAAAAAGAATTGATGCTTTTGAATTGTGGTGCTGGAGATATCTATTGAATATACGATGGACTGCCAAAAGAACCAACAAATCTGTCCTAGAAGAAGTACAACCAGAGTGCTCCTTGGAAGCAAGAATGGCCAGATTGCGTCTTACATAATTCGGACATGTAGTCAGGAGAGATCAATCCCTGGAGAAGGTCATCATGTTTGGGAGAGTGGTAGGTCAACGCAAAAGAGGAAAACCTTCCACCAGATGGACTGACACAGTGTCTGCAACAATGGGCTTAAACATAAATAAGATCGTTTGCCTGGCACAGAATGGGCAAGCGTTTCGATCTGCTATACATACGGTCGCTATGAGTCGGACTCGACTCGACGGCACCTAATAACAACAACAAGTATAACTTCTTGGAGCCTCAGTTCCTTATCAGGGTTTTTATGATGAATGAATAAGATAATGGATATAAAGTACCCAACAAAATGCTAGATAAGATTAAAGTAGTTTTGTTTGCTAAATTTAATGTATGGAATTCACAATGCAAATGAATATATATATATATATATATATATATATATATATATATATTAGTTGCATACCTTATACTGTCCTGCTGTACCACTGTGATGTTTGATTCTGTCAGATTGTACAAACTAAGCAGGCTCAGGCCTAGTAAATACTTGGATGGGAGACCACTTGGGAACACCAGGTGCTGTAGGCTTGGGAGAAGGACCCCACAATCCACTCCCCAAAAAACCATCAGCCATTGAAAACCCTATGAATAGCAGAGAAGCACAACAATAGTGTTTCATCTGTTGTATATAGAGTTGCTACTGGACACCTACTGGATGGCACCTAACAACAGCAATACCTTATACTGGATATTAAGTGCTACCTTCACCTTAAGAAAGAAGTTTAATTTCTTAAATATCATGCTGCCCCTGTGATAAATTCTCTAATACTATACAAGAAAAAATTATTATCTTCTTTGGATAATTTTACTATTTTATTATCATTATAGTAATATATTGGTAATATTTAATTTTATTCCATAAGTAATCCCTGAAGAAAGTTGTTTAAGTTAATTTCATAAGCTTATTTTATTTTCTGAGTGTTGATTTCTTTTCTGAATTCTGATTTTTAATTTATTGTTGAGACAGATGAACTATTCCACTTCCTTCTTCCCCTTTCCCTGTTTTCCTTCCATCTTGGCTACATTCAGACTTCAATGCACCTCCATTCAAGGCCAGAGTGATACTCTTTGCATAATCCTCATACTTTAAAATAATTTTGAGAATGCATGTATATAGCCAGGAGCCATGGTACACACCTGAAACCCCAGCAAATGGGGAGACTGAGGCAGGAAGATTACAAGGTTGACACCAGAGGCAGCCTTGCAATTTAGCATGACCCAGTTTCAAAAAAAAAAAGGAGCCAGGCACAGTGGCGCATGCCTGTAATCCCAGTGACTTGAGAGGCAGAGGCAAGAGGACCACAAGTTCAAGACCAGAGAAGGTCTGCGTAATTTAGCGAGCACGAAGCCCTGGGTTCAACCCCCAGTACCACAAGCAAATAAATAAATAAATAAATAAATAAATAAATAATAAAAGGAGTATTGGGGATGCACCCCAGCAGTAGAACACTTGTCTAGAATGACTTTACAATACATTATTACTCTTTTGGCCTTAATATCCAGAGCAAGTAATACTGAATGTAATAATAGCAAATCACTTGGTAAGTGCATCAATGTGGGAATAGCATTTACAAATGTACAGTCATGTATCTTGCAAGAATACATCATCTTTTTAAATGTGTTTCTAGAACATACTTATGTTCACTTGAGAAAATACCACATTTGTTATTAGAAAGGTATAGCATCTCCTTGTGTTTGGAGAAGATTTCTGACAGATAATAGCTGTGGAAGATAATGTTTCATTTAAGGGGTAGAAACCCCTCTGTTCACCGAGAAAACAAAGAATTGAGGTATTTTATTTTCCCTGCTTAAAATAAGAAATAATAATTTGGACAAAACTAAAGGGAGTGGGTAACAGGAACATTCAGCTACATTCAGGGTTCAAAACGTGAAAATAAAAATCAACAGAATATTTGTCATTCACGCATTGCTTTGTCTGTTGACTGAGTCAGGATAAAGGCTCAGATTATGGAGGTCTTTGGGGCCAAGCAGAGAGACTGTTCATGAGAACTGTGTTCATGTATGGTGGCAGCAAGGTGGGAATTTCAAGAGGTGAAAAATCCAAGACCAGAGGGAAAGGAAAGTAGAGTCACAAAAGCTGAAATCTAAGAAACCAAAAATGAAGATCCTTGTTTCTTTAACCCAAAGATCCAGGGAGAGAAGAGCAGCAATAAGTCAGCCTGGTGGGCAACATTATAGGACTTGGTTGCAGACCTAGCATAGAAACAGCACTACTGTTCAAGGTTCATTTGCATTTATGCATGGGGTGTTGTGAATGAATGAATCAACAGAAGTACTTTGAACCTTTATCCATTTAGTCAGTCACAGACTGATTCATTAATGAATTCAGAATGTGATTACTTGGTGCCTATTATGTGCTGGGCACTATGCTATGTGACAGCTATAACCCACCTATCTTCATACATTCAGGCTTCTATGAAAGAGTACCATGGACCAGTTGGCTTATAAACAACAGAAATTTATTTCTCAGTTCTAGAGGCTGTGAAGTTTAAGATCAAGGTGCTGGCAGACTTGGTCTCTAGTGGAGGCCCATCCTTTGGTTCATAGACAGTTCTATTGTCTAAACCCCGATGAAAGACAGGGCAAGGGAGCTCCCTAGGTCCTTTTTATGATGGCATTAATCCCTTTCATGGGAACTGTGCCCTTATGCTCCGGTTGCTGCTCAAATTCCCCATATCCAAATAGCATCTCACTGGGGATGAGAGTGCAACAGGAATTTTTGGGAAAACCAAATATTTAGCATGTAGTAGTGTCTTTGGGCTGGGATTTAGCTCAGTGGATAGAGCGCTGCGCTGCAGTCTCTGAGGTCCTGAGTTCAATTCCCAGCACCACAAAAATGGGAGAAGGACCTGGCAATCCACTCCCAAGGCAATCCCGAAGCACTCAGCCATTGAAAACCCTCTGAGGGTCGGTATGAGTCGGATACCGACTCGACGGCACCTAACAACAACAACAACAGTATCTTTGGTTAAAGACATGTATATAAATACATGGTAGACACGAATGAAAAATACTGAGGAAAATCTGAAGATTAAGAGAAAGTTCTTAGAAAATGCTTTGACTGGGTTTTGAAGGATAAGTAAGAGTTTCCTAGACTGAGAAAGCGAGCCCAGTTTCCATGCAATCCTGTGGCTCTATGAGACTGCGTTTATCCTCTTTTCTTTATTCCAGCCTTGAATCATCTGCAAGCTTGGGTCATTGCAATGACTTTGGGGGTGACAATGAAAGAAACAAATGAAAAGATGAAAGGAAAAAATGGATGGTGAGGCATAGAAAGAGACCATTTTAAAGGGTTGCATCTCTTTGCTCAGAGGTTAGGTGGGACTAGTATAACACTCTTCGTCTTTTTTCTATTTCTGTACGTCGCTACTGTGTACTTAACCTGTGGAACAGACAGGTAGTAAAGAGACAATATCAGGTTATTGTGGCAAATATTGACTTTAGAATGAAGCAGTTCCAAGTTCACATACAAAAGCCTTCCCTTCCTGGCCTTGGGTGTTTCGGGTATAAGTGGAACAAATTGGGCTAGGGGAACTCCAGCAGGCCTCGCAACTCTGATACCAAGGCCAAGAGGAATGTGCCATGCTGTCTTCTGACATGGAATGTTCCAGTGGGGTTAGGGTCTTAAAGGCTATTTTGCCCAAGTCTCTTCTCTCCCAGAGAAAGAAACCAGAGCAATGTCTCAGCCCTCCCCCATATCCTTCTTTATGACAGCTTTTACTTATTTAACGGCTCATGGTCCTTCAGAAAGAAGGAAAGATGTCTATCATTGGATTAGGCAGGTGTGACAAGTTTTACCAATCATAAGAGATAGAAAGGCCTTAGGTGACTGAAAGAGGTCCTGGAAGCATCAGCATTGTATTCTCACATCCTTGGGATCAGGGAATAAGTAAAGCCTCTGTGCAAAGCAGTAGGCTTGGTTCTACCTCTAGCTCCAACCCTGGCATTGCTTTCTTAACAGTTGATGCAGCAGAGTCATCTCATTAGACAAATGATGAAAGAGAAAGCAAGGGAAAAGAAAATATATAAGTTCTAGGAAGTATTTTTTAAAGTTAAATGCTTTTATAAAAGATGGTATAAAACTCATTTTTTTTTGTCAATTGTAGAGTGTTGGAATTGTTAGCATTTGGTCATGAACCTCCAAGTCCCTGCTAATAATGCCCTTGCATTTATATACCTATGAGATCCATTATGCTATTGTATTCTTCTGCTGTTATTTAATTTCAGTTGGCTGAAATTACTCATTAATCTTTCCTGTCTTTTTAATAGCAGGGTTTTTTGGCACCAGTCACATAGCTAATTGCTTCATTTCTGCATTTCACTTTGTCTGGGTAGCCACAGCCACTGTGTGATTTGGGATTTGAATATGAACATAAACCAAGAAGATTTTCACCAAGTAACAGCACTAGTAATGAATGAAAGCTTTGTTATTATTCATCACACAAATGATAAAGTTGTGCCACATCTATCGTGCATATGTGGAACACCATGAAATTTATTTATTGCTGGCAATACAGTGCAGTTACTATTTTCCAGCTATTCGACAAGAGCTGGTTGATTTTGCTAAGTGAAATGAATAGAGTTCTGAAACAACCCTTCATAGTACAGTAAAAAGAGGACAAATCACCAATCAAAGAGTGGACACACCAATGTGCATGTCATTATATGAGGCTTGCAACGAGACAGAACATCAGCAGATTTAACTTCTTGTCTTGATACTGGATTTGGGAAAAGTCTTTTCTCCCCATCCCTTGGCCTCACTTATCTTTTTTGTCTAATAAGTTTTTGAGCTCAAGATTTATGAAGTTTTTTCCAACTTTGAAACTACAATGTACACGCTATAAACCCACAAATTAATGGTATGTCCCATTAGTAGACTGTTGTCAGGTGCTGTCAAGTCAGGTCCGACTCATAGTGACCCTGTGTACAAGAGAATAAAACACTTCCTGACCCTGCCATGCTTGGCCCTATGTCAGGGCTTCTCTTCTATTCATAGTGTTTTCAATGGCTGATTGCTTTGAGATTGTTTCAGGCGTGGACCACCACATCCTCCTTCCATTTTAGGCAGTGCTGGGGATTGAACCCAGGGCCTCAGAGAGATCAGAGAAGCATTCTACCAACTGAGCTAAACCCTAACTCCGTTAATAGACTAGTGCCCCATATCACAGATTCTCAGTAAAAATTAAAATAAAAATTTATTTAGTGAGTATATAAAAAGCCTTGGTGACACTTATTAACTCTTTAGGGCTGGATATTCCTTGTTATTTTTTACCTAAGATTATTAAACATGTTTGTATTTGGAATTTTGGAGGGGGAGGGGTACAGGGTATGGAAATGGCTTTATTCAAATATCTGCATTCTTTGGAGGTAGGACTTCTACGTTTCTTCAGATTCCAACACTCGGGTGTGTTTGGTCTGTACTTAGCACCAGGTCTCAAGAATGGGGCTGTTCTTCGTAATGATCCCAAGTAGATTCAACAAGTTGTTTTTCTATGTTACTTTTCCAGGTTATTTCTCATGCTCAGAGTACAAAGGGAGAATCAGCTGAAAAATGCTATTTCTCAGTATCCTGTTCAGACTGATTATTTCAACCTATGTCAATTTGAGACCTAAATATTAATGAGATTGGCATATCTCATTTTGAGTGGGCACTATGCTAGGGTAGCAGATAGGCCCTGAAATTGTTAGTTGATAGCTTGAGTATAAATATCTAATATTGTCAAGTGGACACAGTCCCTAACAAGAAATGTCAAAAATATTTTCTCAGTTTGCCCTCAGATGCCTTGCCCATGTGTCATTACTCAGGCTGTGCCACTCTGTCAGTCTCTTCAGACTGCTAATAATCCTCAGAGAAACAGCTGTTAAATCATGTGGGCAGGTAACTCCGTGAAAAAATATGCCCAGGTGACCTGCCTCTTCTGCCCTTTCCTGTGCTTCATAGACAATTCTTGATCTGCAACCAGGACCATTTCTATTGAAGATATCACTTGTTATTTTCTTCTTAGGAAGACCATTCTTTCTCTCTCACCCAAGAAAAAGAATGAGAACCTCATTGGCACAGTGGCACTTGCCTGTAATCCCAGAGACTCAGGAGACTGAGGCAGGAGGACCGCAAGTTTGAGACCAGAGGCAGCTTGAGTAACTTAGCAAGACCTCGTCTCAAAATAATAATAATAAAAAAGTAGAAAATGGGCTGATGCTGCAGCTCAGTGGTAAAGCATGTGTGAAGACCTGGGTTTCACCCTCCAGTACTGGAAAAAAAATGGATGAGAGCCTCATTTGTACTAAGTAATCAAAATATCTTTTCTGCCTGAGAAATGCTATCTAGTCTCCACAACATTGACATTCTCTCATTTGATTATCACATTGACTCATCATCTTGGTCTTTGATACTTTCATCATCTACCTCACTCTCTGCTCTTCTGTGACTAATTTCTTCCAGCTTTCTAGGCTTTGTATGAAGGCATGGACACCTGACTGAAGTTTAGATATCATGAACCTGGGCCTTATTATCTATGATCTTTGCCATGGAGTAAACACTGAGTACATTAGTTAACTGACTCGCTACCTCATGGTGATCTGGCTGCTTCTTGCAGGTCACTTATGACCTAGTTAATGTCTTTAAGATACATGATTGATACCTCTCAGTTGCCAAGGGAATTGGCTTTATTGCCAGGAGAAAAGCATTATCTCATTAAACACACTCATTTAGTCATGAGGTATTATACAAAACCTTCCAAGTACCATGTACTCTTCTAGAAGCTGGAATTACTGCAGTGAACAAAATGGACATGTGCTTGTCCTTGGGGAACTTACATGCTGGTAATGGTTTTGAATTAACACCCCCACTGGGTACTGGGAGCTGACCACCCCTCCCATCCTACAGTGAAGACTCATTTGTACAGATGAGTTGACTTTGGCATCATCACCAAGAACAGTTTTCAACAGTCAACTCTTTTCTTTAATAATATGTCATCCAGTTATAAAACACGGGGCTGGGATTTAGCTCAGTGGGTAGAGCGCTGCAGTACAGTCTCTGAGGTCCCGAGTTCAATTCCCAGCACCCCAAAAATGGGAGAAGGGCCTGGCAATCCACTCCCAAGGTAATCCCGAAACAGTCAGCCATTGAAAACCCTATGAGGGTCTCTGTGAGTCGGATACCAACTCGACGGCACCTAACAACAACAACAAGTTATAAAACACAGATAGTTAGAAAATAATGGAGCACAAAGAAAAAGTCACAAATTCCTTTCAATTTCAGAAGAAGAGGGTAAGTATATGAAAAAATGTATGTGGGCCAGTAATTGATTAGCAAGGCCCTTTCAATTATTGATTATGGAGTAATGCATTGCTGTTCATTAATTCCAGTCATCTATATTGTTTCTTTACATTCAAGTAGGAACCAAAGCTAGAAGAATCTGGAAATGCACACAGCGCCCATCAATTACAAAAATTAATCAGAAATAGGCTGAATCTTAGTGTTGAGGGTGCTCCTCTTATTCAATTGTGTAGAGTAAGTAATATTTTGTTCAAACCAGAACTTATTTTGCTGGTGAAAAAAAAGCACTCTTATAAATTATACTATAATGATATAAAAAAGGGGACATTGTAGACAAACTAGAACATCAGGTCACTCCAAGTACAAAGAAAATAGCATTTTGAAATAGCAAATTGTCAGATTACTAGTTTATTTCTATATTTCAGGTCCATCATTCAGCAAGTCCATTATAACTAGGTCGAATGATTTCTCATTAACATGTTCATAAAACAATTTTAAATCCTCTCCCACATTGGGGTAGAGAGATTAGACCTTTTACTTATTACAAAAAAGGGAGGAGGATTTAAGGGCTGTCTAATCTTTAGCCCAGATGGACCCAAGACCCTAATAACAGTAAGTACAATTTATGGAGTGACTAATATTTTAAGCACTTTCATATGTATTATGACCAGTCCATACAGCAGCTCTACCTAGAAGGTGATATTACTGATTTTGCCAGATGAAGAAATCACAGCCCATACAGTTTCTCTAAGATTGTTCAGTGATCAATGACAGACTGGCTGTGTTGGAAGTCATGTCTCCCTGGCTCCCAAACCTATTTTCTTTTCATTATGTTCTGTTGTCTCTCTATTCAAACCTACGGCAGAAAACTCAGGAGTGATGAAGAGATCTGGTCTTCTCAAGGCACTGTGGTTTTGGAGATCCAGCCCCAGATCAGAAATGACCATTTCTCAGCCTCCTTCCACTTTCTCCTTCCATTCTGGAATTCATATCGGGTGGAGAAACCTGGACAGTGGTAATAATATTTTACATTCAAAAGCACAGTTGGAGTCTCCTGTGATCTTGCCTCTCACACCTACCTCACCTCTGTAAAGCTCAGGTTTCCAGAACTAGCTTGGTATGTCTCCTCCAGGAAACTTTCTTAAAGCATCCAAGCTGGCTATCTGCTACCTCTTCTGGGGTCCCATTCCACCTCCAACAGCCTCTGTTTTATACCTTACCATATCTTTTAAAATCATTTACATTTCTATCATCTTTAACAAGCTTTATGCTTCTATAGGGCACAGAATCTATTTTATTTATGCTTTAACTCCTTGCCTCAGGATGCTCATTTTAAAATAGAGACACTAATCTCAGAGAGTTTTATGAAGATAAAATTAATCCAAACATTTGGAATCCTTAGCATATTTCCTGGCACATAGTAAGCTCTTAGATCAGGGTTATTATCATTAATATTTGCTATCATGGTGCCTGTGGTAGATGTCATATGGTAAAGCACAAAAGAAAGTCTATTCATGGATATCAATTCATTGAATATGTGTTAGTGTAATGATGATAAAATAATTTAAAAAAATAAAAAGTAGGCTGAGGATGTATCTCAATGGTAGAGAATCTGCCTCACATGTGCAAGGCCCTGAGTTTGAGCTAAGGCAAGCCACCCCCCCCCCCAAGTAATACTGGTATGTGATGGAAGAGAGGTAAAGATATAGGATGATCAGGGTTCTTGATGGAATATGCAGACTGAGAATCAAAGAAAAGAAATGGGGTGAATTTTAGTTGGATCTTGAGGAAAATAAAGATTTGAGTATGCAGACATTTGTGATTTGGTGTAATGAGGTGAAGATATTCCAGTGACAAATATATAAGTAAAAGAGAAGAAAAATCTAGAAGTCTGCTTAGAGTAACAACATATATTGTCTAGAAGTGAAGACTGGAGAAGAATCGGTCTTGAATGTCAGCCTATGGAATTTGCATTAAATTTCATTTGTTTTCTACTGAATAAGTCATGCGGATTTTTATAACTATGAATAAAAGGAATGCCAACTCACGACTTAGGAGGCTTTCCTAATTATCATTCATAACAGATAATGTGGAGGGGCTTATATAAGAAATGATCCTGGAGAAGGTGGATTACCTCTGCCTTCAAGGCAAGACCCTCAGATTTGGAGCCTCTAGCTCTGCTCTATTATATGACTCTTATCAAGTACCTTCCCCTCTTTCAGTTACTCCATCTGTAAAATAATAAATAGTGAGTATGTATGGAGGTATTCTACAGGGATTTCCTCTTCTAAAAGTTTTGAAAGAGAATAAACATGACATAAGGGACAGTATTAAGAGAAGAAATTACCTATTCCAATGGAATAGGCTATTGCTCTTAAGAAACAACTTTATTCCCACCTTACTTCATATAAGTCTATTTAAAGTTTAAAAGGCATCCTGAGTTTTGTGATTCTTCCCAATATTTACCTGAAGGAATGTGGCTTTCTTAAGCCACAGCAGGTCACCAATGGGAGACCTCCACTAATAAATGTCCATTTCTGGTTGAACCATCATGATTAATATTTGTAATCACGGCCTGAAGATAATGAGAAATCCCAGGATACCTTCCAAATCTCTAGAAGAAGATTAAATTATAGTCAGCCTGTGTTCCTTGCTGGGAGTATGTTTTATTGTAGATCCATGTTTTGTAAATTTTGATAGAAATTTACAGTGGAAGGATCCTGTGTAACCTGGATATCTCTTTTCCTTAGCCATTCTAGATAACTGAGTTCTCTGGATGTGGTTTTTTTTTTTAATTTATTTAATTAATTAATTAATTTTGCCTGAGAATAAAATTCTCATTTTGAGGAATAGATATTGTCTTAAGGGAACATGGACAATTAAATATATGAAGATAGTAAACACAATACATTTTTCCAATTAAACATTTTGTATATGGACTAAATATAGTGTGGGCTTTAAAAATATTCTGATATAAAAGTGGCACTAAAAGAGATTTTGGCTTTGTATCCCTCTCCAGCGCCTGAACAAGAAAAACTCTTCCTCTGCCACCTCATACAAATGATTACATATTCCATTGTGAAGTACTTGTATTCAATACGGTGCCTCCCCACCTTTGAGGACTTTGCTTCTGTGTTTATAGTAAGAAGAACATAAAAAGAGCACCTCAAAATATTCTCAGGGGCTTTGGGGGAACTTTAGAAGCCTTAGAACCTGCTCAGGGAACTGTTTCAGGGTGGGGACCAATGGGGTGTCAGGCAAGCAGGGAGACAGTTTGAGTCACAAAGAAAAGGGAGAATGCTAAGCTTCCCAGCCCCCGGGACTCCTGTCACTCCACCCCTGAAACCAAAACAAAACAAGTGCGGGAATGGAAGGAGAAATAGCGAGTCGCTGGGCGGGGAGAGAGGAAGGAGGGGCAGACCCCTGGAAAGTTACTGCAGCAACTAGAAGAAAAAATCCAAATCGTGACCACTAGGCAGCATTCGTAAATCCCTCCTGCTCACTCCACTCTGCCCTGGGGAAAACACCGTGCCCAGCTCGGACACCCTATTCGATCTAAGGCTTCCATAATCCATCCTGGAAAATCCTAGGGGACTGATGCACAGTTCCAGTCCAGTCCACTTTCTAGTTTGCAGAGGAAAATCCGGTCCGGTGTTTATTTTTAGCAGCGCTTCCCAGTCTGAGGACCTTACTGGGGAGGGAAGCGATGGGGGAGGAGGAGCGGGAGGCGGTGAAAGAGAGTGAGGAGGCCCTGCGCATGCGTGCCAGCGCCCATGCAAATCTACATACCGAGAGCAAAGTGGGATGATCTGTCACTACACCTGCAGCACCACGCTCAGAGGACAGCTCCTGCTTTCAGTCTCCAGACCCAGGTAAAGATAAATAAATAAATAAAATCTGAGCGGGCAGCGGGCAGGCATTTCAGTATCAGATACGCGTCGCAGCCTATCCCTTGTAGAGGCAATCTGCTGTTGCTGCTGCTAAGTGTCCTTTGGTGGCTGATTGCAGCTTCAAGGTTTAAGAAATCCCATCTTTCAGGAAGCCTGAAGGGAAGGAAGGAAGTACGGGCGAAATCATCAGATTGGCTTCCCTGATTTGGGAATCTGAAGCGGGCCCACATCTTCCGGCCAACTTCCATTGAACTTCCCAGCACTCGAAAGGGACCGAAATGGAGAGCAAAGGTATGTGGCTGTCCCCACCGGGGACTTCCCGCTGCATGTGCGTGTGGCCAGGGCAGTCCTCGGCGAGGGGACTGCAGTGCTCGGGGAGCGAGCATCCTATCAGGTCGATAGGAGGAGGAGATGCTATGTCCGCTGCAGCACCGGGAACTGTGGCAGGAAGGCCACTTCGTTTTAACTCCCACAGCTTAGAAACCAGTGTTTAATACTCCATCAGTTGCGTAGTGAAGTGTGATGAGTTTTTTTTTTGGTGGGGGGGGCAGGAGAATAGTCCCTCCCAAAATGGAGGGGGAGGAGAGATGTATTGGTGAAGCAATTTCTTTTCTTTATAATGGATAGGTTCAAATAAATATATTTTTATTTGCTTGAGGCTTGCTTGACAGGCACGTTTGTATTGATATCCAATAATGCATTGCTAAAAGAATGTTTGGATTTCTCCACCCGCACCCCATGAATATGGTATTTCTGGGTGTGTATGACCACATCTTACTGCATTTTGAATATATATCAGCAGGAAAATTGGGTCTATTTGAAACAGTGTGCGTTGGAACTGACCTCTAAGAAAGAACAGTGTATCGGAGTACTGCTTGGCTCTCAAGCATGATGCATTCACTAGTTCTGGACATGTATATATTAATATTCTCCTCATAAACTAATCTGCATAATGTACACACACCAACTGGCCCATGAAGTATAAAAATCAACTTCTAGTTGGCATATTTAATGCATATAAACAAAACAATTGTTAAATTTGTAAGATTGGATATTGTTTGGATTTAACCCCATCTATGCAGTCTCTTCTTCCTTAAAATGCCAAATGGTTTGTGAGAGCCTTGGGTGATGGGGTCAGATATCCAGTAGGAATACTGTATATATTTAATTCTGCCAAAATAAGAGAAATGATGTCAACTTTTATGAAACTATATTCATTACCCAGAACTCGAGAAGCTATATTTGAATCAAGGTTTTATTTTTATCCAGGAATGTCACTGTGGCAATGTACTTAGGATCAGGAGTGGTGGTGGGTTACCTATTTCTGGGTTGATTAACAAAACTGGAGTGTTGAATGATAGCAGCTATATATTCAATGCGACTGTTTTGAGGATTTAATTAGTAGATTTAAAGTATTTGTACCTAGATAAGCATTTATAGTATGAAAAGAACTGAATTGATATGAATTAGGACAAACTGGCAATTTTTAGTTTAGACAAATTATTCATATGATACATTGATGGGCATTTCCATGTCTGACAATTGATGTACATATGTGAGAGAGAATTCATGTCTATAAATATGCATAAGGTAATTAACTATCACCGAATCTACTTTAAAGTGAAAAAACAGTCTTCCTTAAATTTGAAGGGTCTGTAATATTCTACTTGAACAAACATTTCTAGAACATAAGGTTAACAACAGAGAGAGACTAATTTTACTATGAAACAGGTTTTTTTTTTGTGCTTGGGTAACACCTGGTATTTGGTCATTAAATTTGGTTATTTGGCAAGGGTTCTTGGTAACATTTTGCCTCCAATTTATACACTAATTTCTAGTCCATCATAAAATGACGGTGTATCTCTCAGCAATGATCTTCGATTTACTTACATTGCCTATAAAATATGCTGTGTGCTGCATACCACTTGGAGTTCCAGGTGGTTTATATCTCTAATTTATAACAGTTGAGTTCCAGCCACGCCGCCAGTCTTGGGCATTCAGAGAGAAGAATGAATCTCAGAAATAGATCTGAGAATAATCAGGCCAGAAGTTCTATGTCAATCCAGACAGCAGTGATACAGTGGGTCACAGCTCTGACCCAAAGGCAATGAAGACTTTTGCCAAAAGACAAGACTGTGGTCATGTTGCAGAGGGTTCATTCATAATATCCCGGGACAAAATATAAGATGAAAGTCCTTATGCATGTTAATTCTTGGATTTTGGGAAGCTGATTTAGCTAATTAGCAATCACATTAAGAATGGCCAATTGCTTACACACTGGCCTCACTTTCTAAGTAGATGCAAAACACATAGTTACAAATTGTAGCCAACTTGAAAATGTAATTCTAGAGGGGAAAAGTGTATTAAGAGGAGTTTGTATCTATTTTGTTCTAATTGGCGTCTTTCATACTTCATGCTGTTATGCAGAAACTTCTTTTCCCAATAGATTAATTGTTAATTCTAGGAAGACATTTTCAAATGTAAGTACATATAGTTGTTATTTTTACATTGGAAACTCTTTTAGATAGAATCAGAGAGCCATTGCATGATTTGGATGAGGGTGTCAGAGTTTTCTATCCCAGAAAAATTCTAATTGCCTATTATAATGAATCTTGTCATGAGCATTTGACAACCTTCATATTAATTCTAGCATGGGAAAACCTCTTTTAAAGCTCTTGTGCAGAGTATCCAGCCAGATGAACTTCAGTCATTTACAAATAAGATCAATTCTTTTTCTTCCTTATTACCTTACATCACTTCTTGTCATCCACGTTGAAACAGAGGAGGAAAATAGACAAATTCCCAATCAATTTTCAGTGATCTTTATGCACCATGTTAATTAGCATTGTCTCAGAGATTTAGGTTGATACAGCTTGATCAACTTTGATAGAATTTGTGTCCTGCAGGTCCCAAGGACTTGAGATTCTTAAATAAAATATTTGGTATTTAGAAACACAGTTCACAAACTTGGCTTCACGTTAGAATCACCTGGCATGCTTTTTAAACATCTTTGTGCAGGGTCACACCCTATACCAATTAAACTAAAATGCCAGAGTGAAAGAAATTGGTATATATATATTTTTTAATGTTCCCAGGTACAACATGTTTGAGAACTACTTATTTAGACTCTTGATAATCAAAATGTGGTTAGCAGATGAGATTTTTAGAACTCCAGATTTTTGATCTTTAGGTGTATTGAATAAGAGTCTGATTTTTAACAAAATCCCTACTTGGCTTTTGTGAACATTAAAGTTTGAGATACATTGATTTAGACTTAGCCTGTCTATCTATCTCTCTTCTCTTTGTCCCTCTCTCCTGCCTGTACCATATGTTTCTTTATTTAACTAGGTTCTGAAACTCAAGCTGGCATATTACCTATGGAAACGCCAGAGCTTTTCAAATGTAAAGATGCTTAAGCCACACCCCTAGAGATTCTCATGTAATTGGTTGGGGGGGACCTGGGCATAGGTATCTTTAAACAGCTCCCCCAAGTGATGCTAATGCATAGTCAGAGTTAGCCACTGATGTCGTCCTTTAAAACTGATGGCACACAATCCAAAAGCATTAGCATCATCTGGGAGCTTATTAGAAATGCAGAATTTCAGGCCCTGCCCCAGACTTACAAACTCACATCTGGATTTCAACAAGATCTGATGGTTATCTGCAAGCATATTAAAGTTTAAGAAGCCCAAGTCTGAGATTTAGGGAACTGATTGTAACAGAATGACATCATGCCAGACACCTCAATAGAGAAGGTGTGACGTTGTTGTTGTTAGGTGCCCTCCAGTCGGTGTCCGACTCATAGCCACCCTACATACAATAGACAAAACATTACTGTTGTATTTTTCTGCTATTCATAAAGTTTTCAATGGCTGATTGTTTTTTGAGAGTGTGTTGCCAGGTCCTTTTCCCAAGCCTAGAGCACCTGGTGTTCCCAGGTGGTCTCCCATCCAAGTACTAACTAGGCCCAACTCTGCTTAGCTGACGGGATTCTGGTGCCACAGTGATATGGCTGCAGGCTATGGATATGTGGTCATGTGCTAGGTCTTCTGATGACTTTTGAAAAGAGTGGAAATGAAACAAAAAGAAATTCTCTGCCTCATAATTACACCATAAAAAAGACTCATTTTTAAATACCCTCACTGTTCTTACCCAAGCCATTTACTTTCAGACCCAAATTGTCTTTAAATATTTATTCTCTAATTTCATTTTGAACTCCTGACAAGATCCTGCTGCTAGCTCATGGTAATGTGATGATATGAGAGGACTTAACCCAAGATACATCTTAACAGTGAATACAGCTTCCTTTGTCATATCTCTCTTCAACTCTTTCAAGATTCATTTGACATATTCCTTGTTCTATAATATCTTTCCTGACTTCTTCCTTAAATTAGTATTTCTTTTTTGTTTGTTTGTTTGATTTTTGGGTCAGAGCCTCACCATGTAGCCCATGCTGTCCTCATACTTGCAGTCCTTCTACCTTAGCCTCCTTGGTACTGAGATTACCAGCATAAACCACTGTGCCTGGCTTTCAAATTAGTATTTCAATGGTATACTTTGTATGACTTAAATACTTGTTTGTACTTGACACACTATATTTCTTACAATCAGCGTTGTAATTTTTGTGTTCTTTATTTAAACAAATATTTCTCTACCACCTGCTGTGTACCCAATGTGCTCAGCTCTGAAAATGTAAATGAGAACTAAAATGCAACCCTTGATCTTCAAGACCTCACTCTTCCGTCTCCACGATTATATTAACCTTCTGGTAGGCATAATCTGAGTCTCTGACATTTCTGCATTTACCCTAGAGTCTACCTCAGGAAGAACACTTTATTTTCTGTAGTAGGAACTCAGCATTTATATGTTGAATTGAATAGCCTCAATTAGTTTTTGATGCCATGCTTATACATCCAGATGATTGTAAATTGAGAAAGGTGACAGAAGCTTGGACATCAGAAGGACTCCTGGAAGCATCAGTTTGATTCCAGAACATAGAAGGCAGGAACTTGATCCACTTCCTCCATAGAGACTTGCACATGAGTCCCCCTGAGGATTCAATGCTCTTTTCTGGGTTTCACAGTCATCAGAACCTGGGGCATGAACCCACACATTTGAGGTACAGAGGAGTGGTGTCTGTGAAGCTAGGATGGTTCCCTCTGCAGGGGAGAAAGGAAATGCCTGTGCAGTCAGGTGCAGAAGAGGAAGGTGATCTTAAGAAAAGTCACATTTTTGTTAAACCACCACACAACAACAAAACACGGAGGCCATTGTGGCCCTGTAAGTAAAATAGAGCACAATGAAATCATAATGTAAATGAATAGGCATTGGGCATAGGAGGCCGTGGTTCTTATCCAATTCTAATAGTGTAACTTTGAACATATCCTCTTCCCTCTCTGGGTCTCAAGATCTTTAAGTATTAAAGAAGGTTCAGTTCATTTAATTAGAAATGCTTCCTGAATTGCCACATTGCTCTGGGCACCTTATTAAATGCAGGGGATGGAGACAGAGTGAACTGCCCTGCCGTCTTGGAGCAATCCAGGGACCCATGAACGAGCTCAAGAACTGCTGACGTCTGACATTGTATTTGTCTTCTCCATTTATCCGTCAGAGTTCTCGTAGGTTGTGCAGAAGGCTAGAATATAAAATCTTACTGTGATTACAGACCTCGAAAGGGGACTTAATGTTCTACAGCAATAATGCCTTCCTTTTGTTTCCCTTTTGGTTTCTTTAAACAAAATCACCATGTGGGAGAACATTTGAACTCAAACTATGTACCCACTTTATATGTTGTTCCAACTGACCTAGCTAGTCACCTCTTGCCTGACTTCTGTAGTTATTTTCAGGTTTATTTGCCTCAGTAATGAGTCCAGGGGTGGCCAAGAAGTTATTTACCATTCTCTTATCCCTGTCTTGTTATTCCTTTAAGCTTGTGAGGTACTAACCCTATTAGGTGTTTTGTGGCCACCAGGTGACCAATGATGATTTATTGCATTTGCTGATATTGAGTTTCCTGATTTATTGCCTTTTACTAGCTATAAATAATGTTCAGGAGATATTTTGTATTTTTACAACGGGGACCTTTAATGTATACTTAAGCCTGAGATCAGATGTTCTTTCTTCATTTTATAGGACAGCAAAACAGAGGTATAGAAAGACTAGATGACTTAGACAACTTATCTTACCTTTGTTTCTCTGTAAAATAAGGCTTATTGTACCCACCCTAATTCTCACACCATAATATTATGATTATGAAATAAGCCTTGTACTAATAAAGCATTTAAAGGTCTTTGAAATTATGGTCTGACTTTCATCCTCATTAGCTGTGCTTGTCTTTGCGTTAGACTGTGGATCCTGAAGGGTAGAAATTGGTCCTTTGACATCCTTGTCGTTCTAGTGGCAATTGTACTGTAGGGACACCCAACAAATCATCTTCATTAACTTCCAGAAAGGTTTTAATTTACTGAAAGAGATGTTCTTATGTTTATTCTATTTTGTTTATTTTTGGGTTGAAGATTGAACCCAGGGCCTCACTCACGCTTAGTACATGCTCTGCCACTGAGCTACACCCCCATCCCATTCTACATTTTGTTAGTAACTTCTTCAATACTTGAATAATAACCTGAATTTGACTGTAGTGTTGCTAAAAATTATTTGTTTTTAGTACACGGGGTTAAACCCAGGGACTTTCACATGTTAGGCAAGTGTTCTACCACTGAGCTGGGCCCCTAGCCCCTTTTTAATTTTTAATTTTGAGACAAGTTCTCACTAAGTTCCATCGTCTGCCTCTGGGCACGAGCCTAGGATCCTCCTGCCTCAGCCTCCTGAGTAGCTAGGATTACAGGCCTGAGCCACAATACTCAGCTTCTTTGTTTTGAGGCAGTTATATAATACTTTGTGTGGTGGGGTGGAGGACTGAGATACATTTGATCAAGTATTATATTTTGAATGGGCTTAAAATATAGACTATAAGTTCTGGCCATCATCAGTGATTTCAAATCAGAGCTGCACATCAGTACCATTGGGCAACCTATGGCACATGGCCCTCAGCTATTTAAGAAGCATTCAGGAAATTAGAATATGTAATAGGTATGCTACAGGCTGGTTACTGTGTAGCTATAACATGTAGCTGTTTTTATAATCAGGAGCACTATAGGGCTCCTGCCTGGGCCCTGTCTTTTATTATCACTATCTTTAGTGTTAGTACATGTGTAGAAGAGAGACTGTATTCCTGTACTCTGGGCTTGGGAAAGAAAATAAATATGCAAAATAGATGGCAAGAGTCTGAGGCTAAGATGACATGTCATTTTCCCCAACATCTTCCTTGTCTCCTTATTAGCAACCTTGTATGCAGAACATGGTAGGATTTTTTTCCTGGATCTATAGATATCATTCTAATTTTAGTTTTCTCATCTCTCAAGTGACTTTTTAATATAATCCCTTCTCCTTATCTTTAGGAATGTGAGACTCCCACCCAGAGAGACTATAACACTTAGCTGCCATGATGCAACTGATGTACCTTGGCAGAAATCCCAAAAGACACCTGTTGGTCCTTCACAAATCTTTCCTTTTGCCTGAATTTTTACCTGAAACAAAATCACTGCTAGGGATTCAGAGAGCAAAGATCATTGAAAGGAGCGTTGAACCACATCAAAGAAGTGGCTATTCTGTGGTTAGATCTATCTCCCCCCGCCACTTTTTTCTCTCCCTTGGCAGAGTCTTCCTATGTGGCTCAGGCTGGCCTAGAATTCACTATGTAGCACAGACTGGTCTCAAACTCTCAATCCTCCTGCTTCTGCCTCCCCAAGTGCTGGATTACAGGTGGGCACCATCACTCAATTCTTGTTTCTCTTTTCTTTGTGGGCTGGCCTCAGAAACAGCCCAAAGAAATGGGACAGCAGAAAAAAAATTCAGAAGCCTTCAGAGACCACTCAAAAGACAACTTAATACACCCAAGATTCCCTTAGCAAGCAGGCAAGAGGTAGCTGCCCATTCATTCTTACAATCCTCACCCATGTGAAACGATCAGTCTTTTTTCAGATCCTCAAATACTAATAACCTTCAAACAGGTTGAACAAACCTCAATACAAGGCAAATTGGGAGATTTCTTTTCAGCAATTTGAAGACTGAAAAATTTAGATACATTTATATCTTCAAAACATGTTGGATTTTTTTTTCTCCTAGTTTTATTCACATACTGAATTGGGTTTAGATGCTCTACAAATAAGACAACTACAAAAATTTTTATATGATCATTCTAATTATTAAAATCTGGGAAGTTTAAAATTAGATAGTTTTCTCTTAAGTGTCTTTGTCATTTCAAAATATTTTCAACATTTTCAGCACTATTTAAAATTGAATTTGGTTTAATTCTTTCTTCTGGGATTTAAAGAAGAAATATTTGCTGTGTGCCAAGAATGAAGATTGTCATTTAGATCATGCTTGATTTACAAGTCTAAATAACTCAAAATGAGATGATGTACATTCTTTTTACCTATGGACTCTGCATCAGTATCAGCAGAAAAGACAAATTAATAATGCAGATACAGGAAAACCCTTAATAAATACTGAGGTAAGGGAGACTGTCAAAGCAATGGCATGAACTAATTTTAAAATGAGATGATTGGTTGATTGATTTAATAAGTGGCATTTCTTGAGAATGTACTTTGTATTAGATGTTCAAAGGCTGATTTTCAAACTGGGGTATGCATTCTGGAGGGATGCTGAGATTATATAGTGGGTTGACACGTGGTGGCATAGAATAAACATGGTATATGCTCTGATGAAATAGAATGAATAGTGGATTGGATTGTTAGGTTGTTGTTGTTAGGTGCCGTCGAGTCGGTATCCGACTCATAGTGACCCTCGTAGGGTTTTCAATGGCTGACTGTTTTGGGGATTGCCTTGGGAGTGGATTGCCAGGCCCTTCTCCCATTTTTGCAGTGATGGGAATTGAACTTGGGTCCTCAGAGACTGCAGCGCAGCACTCTACCAACTGAGCTAAATCCCAGCCCATGGATTGGATTAGATCTCAGAAAACTCGGCTTCAGTTTCTGATTGAGGAAATCTGGGGAAAATCTCTTTGTTCTACTCTCTGAAGCTCAGCATCCTAAACTTACCTTCCTTCCTTCTTTCCTTTCCTTTCTTCTTTCCTCCCTCCTTTCCTTTCCTCCCTCCCTCTCATAGCTCCCTTCCTCTTTATCCTCCCTCCCTCCCTTTCTTCCCCCTTTTTCCTTCCTTCTTTATTTCCTTCCCTCCTTCCTTCCTTCCTTCCCTCCTTCCTTCTTTCCTTCCTTTCTTCCCTCTTTCCTTTATATTCTCTTTGCCTATTTGTTTTTACTTTGTTATTATAAGGCTTTGTGTGTGTGTGTGTGTGTGTGTGTGTGTGTGTGTATGCATGAGTGTGTGTGGTACTTGGGAGTTGAACTCCCAGTGGATTGCACCCCAGCCCTTTTCTTTTTTTTTAAATTTTGTGTCAGGGTCTCACTAAGTTACCTAGGCTGCTTCTGACCTTGAACTCAAGATCCTCCTGCCACCAACTCCCAAGTTGCTAGGATTACAGTTGAGTGCCATCTGGCCTAGTTTTCTTTGTTATAAAGAAACAACTTCTTTTTTTAACTTCGTGTATTCTTTCTTGATCATTATACTTGACTTCTATAGAAATTAAAACAGAGTGGTTATAATTACAACATCTAATTTTAAGGCCCTAGTGTAGGTTTGTTTTTGCTAGATGCCATCAGGTTGACTCTGACTCATAGTGACCCTGTGTACAACAGAACAAAACACTCCCTGACACTGTGCCATGCCTAGCACTATGTCAATGTTTCTCTGCTGTTCATAGGCTTTTTGATGGCTCATTGTTTGGGGGATTGTTTCAGGAGTGGGCTGCCAGGTCCTTCTCCCATTTTTTGTGGTGCTAGGTATTAAACCTAGAGCCTTAGTGCAGAGCAGCTCTCTACCAGTTGAACTAAACCCTAGTGCCTACTGTAGGTTATAGCCAGCTTTTTAATGTTTTGATTTGTGTGACTGAAGGTGTTGGGCTTGTAGCTGGGTTGAGCAATTAATTTGGTTTTGAGTGAGAAAGTATCAAGAGTGGGAAAAATTGTTACATGGATTTTTTTCTTTTCACAGTTGAGTTTGAACCCAGGGTTTTGCACATGTTAGGTGGGTGCTCTACCACTGAGCTGCACACCCAGCCCCTCTTCTTTAATTTTTATTTTGAAATGGGGTTTTTCTAAGTTGTGCAGGCTGCCTCTGGCCTCAGACTCATGATCCTCCTCTCTCAGTCTCCTGAGTTGCTGGGATCACAGATGTGCACCACAGTACCCAGCTGTTCCTGGGCTTTTTATGTAGCATGACTGTGACCACATATAGGTTGCAGGTGGAAGTCTACCTTAATAGATAGCTGCAGAGGCCTCATGGAAAATCCTGCCTTGGAAGTCTGGAGGCCTAGATTTGAATCCTGATTTCTGCCCCAATTCGTCATGGGAGTCTGAAGTGGTCATTTCTTTCTCTGACCTTAATCTTCATATGTGAAGCATAGATGGATTAGAGGAAAACTTCTTTGCATTTTTGGAATTGTGAGAACTAGCATTTGTGTAATATTTCTGTAGGGAGTACAATGGATGTGTTCTCTTTCATAATTGTGCCTGCCTACTTCTATCTCTTTGGCTAACTTGGTGGCATTTTTGCTCAGAAGATTATACATTATGCTTTTATAACATCTTTTTTTTACCTTTATGTAATTAAGATTAGTTTATTTATACATAGACCATATATGAAGTTGATTTGGTAGATATGGTATCTTCTCTCTCCCAGTCCTAACCAGTATCTCTCTGCTGAAGTAGAGTAACAGAAAAATGCCAGGTATGTCAAGCACTGAGTGTTTCACTGAGATTATGGAAAGGTGATTTGATTTTCTTTCAGCTTTCAATCATTAGTGATATATTATTCAAAACCAAATTGACTCAGTCCCTTTTGTCTTCAAATAATTTAAAAACCAATAACTATCTCTTGATTTGATTGTCTACAAATCACTTGAGATAGAAGCATTTTTTAGCTTCTAAATGAAAGCTATCCGAAGTCCAAGAATTTCATAGCTAATAAGCTGAATTCCTTTGATTATACAAAGAATGAAAGAGTAAAATATTTAACAGCTGTTAACACATTAATGAGCATGAGTTATAATCAGAATTACTTGTGATATAATGGTAATTATGACAAACTGTGTGTGGATGTGTGCATTGATTACAATAGGGTAAAATTTGTATGTCCATGGACAAATAATATATTGCAATATGCAAAATGTATCATTTGACTAATAATTATGAATAGATTTTACTCTTTTTCAAATCTTTTGTCAGTATTTTATTGAAGATTTTTCTTTCTAAATCATAGATACTCTAGGTATTGTGCTCAGTTCTAAACTGTTAAACAGATTTACTTAAACTGTAGTGAATCTCTTCAGGCCTCATGATTTCATGCTTTGTTCATGTCAGACACTGAGAACACATTCAAGAAGATAACTGAGCCTTTTGAAATGATGGTCCTGTAGCTTTTACTATGTACTAGGTACTGAGCTTTACATATATTGATTCATTTAATCCTCATAGCAACCCGATAAGGCAAGCATTATTGCCATTCCTAGTTTAGGGACTGGGAAGCCCAGGCATAGAAATATTAAGTAATTTGCCTAGGTTATGTAGTTAGTAAGTGGTAGACTGGCTTCAAAGTTGGTGAGCTTAACCACTCCAGAACATTTAAGGGATAGTTTTCTCTAGTCTGGTATGCCAGTCAGCCTTCTTTTGTTACTGAAAAGCCAGTCCAGCCAGATACATGTAGATTTTGTTAACCTTTGGGACATCAGGCTCTGCTGGTTTAGTGTCATCTATGCCCTGAGACAGTGAGACCCAGACTTGGTGAATCATTGGGAGTTCCTGCCTGCTGTCAGGTGGGTTCAAGAAACAATGTGGTACTCATATGTGCCTTAAATTGTCTTCCAACCCCAGGTCTTAAACATAGGATTTCAGCTCCCTTTTCTTTTTTTATTAAAAAAAATTTAATTAGCACACAGTGTAATGAGTTTCATTAGGCTTTTTCATACAAGTATATAATATACTTTTCTTTTATTCACTTTCTCATTACCCTCCCTTGTTGCTTCTGCCCCCTTCCACTCCTCCTCTCCCAACTCCAGATACATCTCCTTATCCTTTCCTTATATTCCTTATACTTATAGCTTCTGTATATGACTGAGAACATGTGGTATTTGTCTTTCTGAGTCTGGCTTATTTCATTTAAAATGATGATCTCTAGTTATATCCATTTTCTGGAAAGTGATATAATTTCATTCATTTTATGGCTGACTAATATTTTTAAAAATCCAGTCATTTGTTGAAGGACATATAGGTTGATTCCATTCCTTGGCTATTGTGAACGGGGACATAACAAATACGGAAGTACAAATGTCTTTATGGTATGATGACTTAGATTCCTTTGGGTATATACTCAAAAGTGGTATATCTGGATTACATGGTAGTTCTATATTTAGCTTTGTGAGGACACTCCATACTGATTTTCATAATGGCTATACTAGTTTATAATCCCACTAACAAGTGTGTAAGAGTTCCTTTTTCCCCACATCCTTGCCAGCAATTGTTGTTGTTTGTTTTGTTGATGCTAACCATTCTGACTGCAGAGAGATGGAATCTCAGTATAGTTTTGATTTACATTTCCCGGATGGCTAAGGACGTTGAACATTTTTTTCATATATTTATTGGCCATTTGTGGTTCTTCTTTTGAGAACTCTTCTTGATTGGATTATTTGGTTTTTTGGTATTTAATATTTGGAGTTCTTTATTTATTCTAGATATTAATCCCCTGTCAGATGTATAGTTGGCAAATATCTTCTACCATTCTGTAGGCTCTTTCATTCTGTTGATTCTTTCCTTTGATGTGCAGAAGCTTTTTAATTTCATGCAATCCCATTTTTCAATTCTTGCTAATATTTCTTGTAATATTGGAGTCCTTCTAAGAAAGTTATTACTGGGCTGGGCAAGGTGGTGCACTTGTAATCGCAGTGACAGGAGAAAGAGGCAGAAGAATTGCAAGTTTGAGGCCAGAGGCAGCTTGTGTAATTTAGTGAGACCCTGACTCAAAATAAAAACTATAAAATGACCTGAGTGTACAACCTGATGGTAAAGTATTTGCAAAATACGTTCAAGGCCCTACATTCAACCTGCAAGTACCCCCCCCCACAAACACAAAGTTCTTGCCTATGCCTATATCTTGAAGTATTTTCCTATGTTTCCTCTAGCAGTTTCAGAGTTTCCAGTTTAACATTAAGATCTTTGATTCATTTTGAATTGATTCTTGTACAGGATGAGGGATAAAGAGTAAGATTCATTCTTTCACATGTGGATATCCAGTTTCCCCAGCATCATTTGTCAAAAAGGCTATCTTTTCTCCAATGCATATTTTTGGTACCTTTGTCAAAAATCATTTAGCTGTAGCTGTGTGGGTTTGTTTTTTGGTTCTCTATTCTATTCCACCGGTCCTCCTGACTGTTTTTGTGCCATTACCAAGCTGTTTTGTTACTATGGCCCTATAATATAATTTCATGTTAAGTATTGTGATGCCACCTGCATTGTTCTTTCCACTCAGGATTGTTCTGGTTATATTGGGTCCTTTGTGCGTCCATATAAATTTTAGGATTGTTTTTTGTATTTCTATGAAGTGTGTCACTGGAATTTTGATGTGGATTACATTGAATCTGCAGATCACTTTAGATAGTATAGCCATTTTCATGATACTGATTCTACCAATTCATGAGTAAAGAAGGTCTTTCCATCTTTGAGTGTCTTACTCAATTTCTTTCTTTAGTGTTTTGAAATTTTCTTTGTAGAGGTCATTTATCTCCTTGGTTAGATTTATTCCTAGATATTTTATTATATTTTTTGAGGCTGTTGCTAATGGGATTGTTGTTTTTATTTCTTTCTCAGTATGTTTGTTAGTGTATGATAATGCTACAGAGTTTTGTATATTGATTTTATATCCTATATTCTGCTACTTTGCTGAAAGTATTTATAAGCTCAGAAACTTATAGTGGACTATTTAGAGTCTTTTAAGTAAAGGATCTTATCATCTCTAAATAGGGATAATTTAATTTCTTCATTTACTATTTGTATCCTTTTTCTTTCTTTCTTTCTCTTGCCTTACTGGTTTGGATAAGACTTCAGTTACTATAGTGAATATGAGTGGAGAGAGTGGACACTCTTGTCTCATATTTATTCTTAGAGGAAATACTTCCAGGTTTTCCCCATTGAGTACAATGCTGGCTGTAGGTTTATTATATATAGACTTTATTATGTTGAGGTATGATTCTTTTATTACTAGTTTCTACAGAACTTTTATCATGAGGATGTGTTGAACTTTGTCAAAAGCCTTTTCTGCATCTATTGAGATGATCATGTAATTTCTATCTCTAAGTCTATTCATATGCTATATTACACTTATTGCTTTGTGTATGATGAAATAGCTGTGCATCTATAGAATAAAATGCACTTGATCATAGGGTATGGTCATTTTTATGTGTTGCTATGTTCAGTTTGCAAATATTTTATTGAGGATTTTTGCACCTATGTTCACCAGATAAATTGGTCTATAGTTTCCTTTTTTGTTGTGTCCTCATCTGTTGGTATCAGGGTGATACTGGCTTCATGGAATGAGTTTGGGAGTATTCCTTCTCTTTCTAGTCTATGGACTAGTTTGAGGAGCCTAATTGTTACCTCATTAAAGACTTGGTAGAATTTGGCTGTGAATTCATTGGGTCCTGGGCTTTTCTTTGTTGGTTGACTAATACTGGTTTAATTTCATTCCTCACTATGTATCTGTTTATATTATTTATGTCTTCTTGATTTAATTTTGGTAAGTCATATGTGTGAAGGAATTTCACTATTTCTTTTATACTTTCCAATTTTAGGGAATACAATTTCTAGAAGTATTCACTGATGATCCTATGTATTTTATTGGTATCTGTTTAATGACCCTTTCTTATCTCTGGTTTTATTAATTTGAATTTTCTCTCTCATTCTTTTGGTTAGTTTGGCTAAGTATCAATTTTGCTTAACTTTTTGGAAAACCAAGTTTTAATTTCATTGATTCTTTGTAGTGTTTTTTTAGTTTCCATTTCATTGATTTCTGTCCTTGTCTTTATTATTTCTTTCCATCTACTACTTTTAGATTTGGCTTGTTCTTGTTTTTCTAATGCCTTAAGATGAATCATTAAGTGAGTTGTTTGAACTTTCTTTGATTTTTTTGATGAAAGCACTCATAGCTATAAATTTCCCTTATAGAACTGCCTTTGATGTATCCCAAAGGTTCTGGTAGATTTTTGTTTGATTTTAGGAATTTTTTATTTTATTCTAGGAAGTTTTTCAATTGATTCTAGGATTTTTAAAAAATTTATTCCATGATTTCTTCAATGACCCACTGGTCATTCAAAATTCTATTGTTCAATCTCCATGTATTTATAACATTTTTGTAATTTTTCTTGCTATTGATTTCTAGTTTTATTCCATTATAATCAGATAAGATACAAGTAATGATTTCAGTTTGTTTGTATTTGTTAAGATTTGTTTTGAAACCTAAAATGTGATATGTTTTAGAAAAAATTCCATTTGCTGCTGAGAAGAATGTATATTTTGCATTGGTTGGATGAAATAATCTGTAGATGTCTGTCAGCTCCATTTGGTCTATGTTGCTGTTCAACTCCAAGATTTCTTTGTAAATTTTTTGTTTAGATGATCTGTTCTATTGATGAGAGTAGAGAATTAAAGTCACCTATTGTTATTGTATTTCGACTGGTTTGTTCTTTTATGGCCAGTAGTTTTCATTTTATAAAATTAGGTGTATCAACTTTTGGTGCATAAATATTTATAACTGTTATCTCTTCTTGAATGATTGTTCATTTAATTAATATATAGTGATCTTCTTTGTCTCTTCTGATTAATTTTGGACTGAAGTCTACTTTTTCAAATATCACTATAGCAACCCCTGCTTTTTTGTTTTTGTTTTTGCTTGGTAAAGCATTTTTCATTGTTTCATTTTCAGTGTGTATTTGTCCTTGCCAGTGAGGTGTGTTTCTTGAAGACAGCAGTTGAGTCTTGTTTTTTTTTTTTTCTTTTTTTCTTTATAAATCCAATTGGCTAGTCTATGTCTTTTAAGTGGACCATGAAGACCATTTATATTTAGGGTTATTATTGAAAGGAATTTGGTGTTTTGTATAATTTTTTGGCTGTTTTCCTGGGTGGTTTGAGTATTGATTGTTTTTTTTCTTTCTTCCCTGATTATATCAGGGTTTGCTGGTTTACTAAGTTGAACATACTTGCTTCTCTCCTAGCTCTCATTTATTCCTCTCATAGGATTTATTCTTTCCTACTTTATTGTATTTGAGTCTTTCTTTCTTCTTCTTCTGTGTGTAGGATTCCTTTAAGTATGTTCTACAATGCTGGTTTAGAGGTCTTGAATTTAGTTTATTCATATATTGAAAGTACTTCATTTCTTCATCAATTTTAAAGGATAACTTTGATGGATTTATTAGTCTTGGCTGGCAATTATTTGCTTCCAGGACTTGAAATAAGTCATTATATACTTTACTGGCTTTTAGGTTATTGGTTGGGGGAGGATATGGCAGTCCACTCCCAAATACAATCCTGAAACAATCAACCATTAAAAACCCTATGAGGGTCACTATGAGTTGGACTCAACTTGAGGGCACCTAACAAACAACAAGGGTTATTAGTGAGAGTTATGATATTATTCAGATGGGTTTGCCTTTGTAAATAAGTTGGTGTTTTTCTTTTGTGGCTTTTAAAATGGTTTCTTAGCTTTGTGGTTTTAGAATTTTAATTATAATGTGACATGGAGAGAATGTTTTCTGGTCTTGTCTGTTTGGGATTTTGGATGCCTCTAGTGTTTGGGTGTCTGTTTTCTCCCCTAAATTTGAGAAGTTCTCTGCTATTATTTCATTGAATAGATTTTGTGTGCCTTTAGCTTTGATCTCACCCTCTTATTACACACCATGGATTCTTAGATTGCATCTATTCATCATATCCCAGAGTTCTTGGAAAATGGGGTCATATTCACGTTTTACTTATTTTTCTTTGTTCATGTCTGAGTGTAGTATTGCCTTGACCTTGTCTTCCATCTCTGATATTCCTTCTTCTGCTTGATCTCATCTGCTAGTGTTACTTTCTATTGTGATTTTATTTCAACTTATTGTTTTTTATTTCTAATATTTTCATTTCTAACTTTTTTTAGGATCTCAATTTCCTTGCTGAATTTTTATTCTAAATTATTTTTTTGAAATCAAGTACTAGAATTGACTTGCTCATTTCATCCATCTCCTTATTTGTGTCTTTGAAATCACTTATCATTTGTATAAGTAGGCTTTTGAATTCTTTAGCATTTCAAGCATTTCGTTACCTTTGATTTCTCTATCAAGGAGTTACCGTCTTTTGGAGGAGTCCTATCATCTTGCTTTTTCACATTTCTTGTACATCTGTGTTGGGATTTTCACATCTGTTAGAATGATTGTCTCTTCCTATTTTATTTGGGAGACTTAGTGTACAGTCTTTTCTTGAGGACTTGATCCCCAATATCACTCTGAGACAACAGAGCAATCTGCTGCGTGTGTGTGTGTGTGTGTGTGTGTGTGTGTGTGTGTGTGTGTGTGTAGCCTCTCTTTCCCCTTCCAGGGTTAGAACCAGTGTGAAGGCATGTTGTTTTATTCTTTCTGCTCCAAGGTCTTTTTCTGTGTAAATTCAGTTGTGTTAACACCTTTATTATGTTTTTAGATGAATTCTCTATTTTTCTCTCCTGGGATTTGAGTTGCTTCACTGTCATCCTGGCATTTCTTGTTCATAGAGTTCCAGGGAGACTGCTTCTAACCCACCATCTTCCCAGTGTGTGCAACTACTTTTTCTAACACTCACCCTAAGTAGCTATCCTGCTTATCTGGGAAATTCAATGGTGTAGAAGGAAGATCACAGGACGAGGAATCACATTAAGCACTAGCAACTTTTTAATCCCTATAACTTGAAAAATATATTTCCATATCATTGCTCCCTAATTTGTAAAATGGCTTTCTTTCTAAATTAATGGAACAAATAAGGAAATGTGTATAATGAGTCAAGCATAAAACCAGTACTCAATAATAAACTGTTATATTTTTGTTGTTGTTGTTTTTGTTATTGTTGTTACTTTTATCATCTGACCGTTAGATATACTACTTTCTCATTTCTGTATGAGGCTGTATTCTTATCTTAATCTCATTTCCATCATGTGAACCCTCATGATAGAACCCAATGCATCTTTTTGTGTCCTTCATACCATATCATATGAACACTGCTGATGCATGACAAAACTTTTATCTGATACTGGATGCTTTTACTCTTCTTACTCTTAGTACTTTATTCTTTCCTTAATATATCATTGCTTCTGTGCTCTCTTTTGATACCAGCTGCAATGAGCCTAACTGGTTACATTTCTCCATATTTTTCTTTAGACTGCTGGCCCTTGCTGTTCTCATTATTTTTTTCTTCATCTTGCCTGTTCTATTTCATGTGCTTTTCTCTAATTGGAATCATTAGAATGCCAAGGAGGTGTGGTGTACAGTTTAAAACAATAGCCAAGACATACTGCTTTAAAAATACTATAAAAGTAGAGAGTAGTGAAGTCAATTGGTAATCCACTGATGTTTGGATCAGAATTTACTAACTTATTCTCATTGTCTTGCCAAAAATAACTCCAGTGTCCTCAGAAGAGAGAACTTGACTGTTGTAACAAAAGTGGTGACCGTTTTGATCACATCCAGGACACATTGTTCATGTCTAAAGAGTGAGGAAAATTTCTGCCCAGTTTTCCCTGATAGAGGACTTCAAACTTAAGTGTGCAGAATAATAAGTTGTGGGCTTGTGAAAATACAGGTCACTGAGCTCTACCCCCAGAGCTCCTGATTCAGCAAGTCTAGGGTGGTCCTCAGAATTTCCTTTTTTATATTCATAGGGCATGTTGTGATGCTAGTATAGTAATCACACTTTGAGAAACATTGATATAGAAAACATAGTCCAAGATTGTTTGGTGCTTTGATTTGGGATATAGAAAAATATGAATAATTTTTTGATTATTCAGAAATAAAAGATGGGGGTATCATTCTCATGACAGAACTCTACAGCTTATAAGAGTAGATAAAATCACATCCAGAGCATGAATCCCACCACTACCTATAACCACACCAATTAGTATATTAATACAAAGATTTGTGTTTGGTATCTATTTATCCATTTATCTGTGCCAAGCACATTGCTCATCATTGGAACTAGAAATGAAAAATGACATTTTTTTTTGTTTATTTCAAGGTCTGGAAAATTAGCTTTTAAAGGTATACACAAATAGAAACCTAGGGAGAACTGACTCCTGGCAATGCATGTGAAAATTTAACTTTTAAATTTACTTTTACTATCATGTCATAAGCCTAGATTGCTCTGTCTAGGTATTATAGGTCTGGAACCAATGAGTAAGATAAGATTTATACCATGTGCTGTAATGCTGCATATTGAAATATAATCTGTGGGAATACAGAGAGAAACTCCAAATCCGGAAATTAGGAGGCAACCTATGGAAGCCTGTTCCAAATTATGTCATATAGGTGATGATTTCACTTGCCTTTCACAAATATTCACTAATGCAATAATCTTTTGAAAAATTAGATTCCTTAGGCTTTTAGAATACAATTCTAGTTAAATTTCAATTATTCATTAGCTTTTCAAGATGGATTCAGGTTTGTCTTCTTCTTCTTCTTCTTCTTCTTCTTCTTCTTATTCTTCTTCTTATTATTATCATCATCATCATCATCATTATTATTATTACTATTATTATTATTATTTTGTAGAACTTGGGATTGAACCCAGGTTGAACCCAAGGCCTTGTGCATGCTATGTACACACTTTACCACTGAGCTACATCGCTTGCCCTACTTACTGATTTACATGAACTCCAAGCATGATACTTCAGTCAGAGCCTTTCTTGGTAACTCAACATAGAGCTGTAAAATATAGTAACCCCACAAATATATGGCATTTGGATGAAAGTCTTAAAACTGTTCCAGGAAGATACATCCTGCCAAACAAGATAGCCATAATCAGTGGTTGACATCTAGAACCGTACCTTATATACAGAAGATCTCACTCTGGCTGGTGAAAGATTTATGAACAAGATTTTGAAAACGAAGGTCAGCAGATGATTTTCATCTCATAACCATAAGGAATGATTAAACAGATGGTGAGGGCAGCTTTGTCTTTTCTCTGAGCAACCTCTTTTGATCTTGATTGACCACTGATTCATGTCTTAGCAAAGATAGGATAGTGTTAGTGACACATTGCAGCCTCCTGTGACATTCATTCCTTCCAAAATCTTTCTTGAGCATAAACAGATCCCTTGTACATAAAATCTGAGGTGATTTCTTCTTTCTCATTTGGTTTTTTTACTTGTTATTTTTGTTACAGTTATAGAAGACATATCAAAGGCAGTAGTTCCTTATCCCTTCTATTGTTTTTCTTTACAGTGATAATCACTTTCAAATCTTTTATATATTTATCTCTGTATCATAAATAATATTCTCTTCTTAATGCCTCTCAGCTCCATTTATTGATATCCCACCCAGGAAATGAAGTTTTCAACTCACTCTCATTATCACATTCTTACCACTACATGCACCCTGTCCATACTGTCATCTTTTTAGGGCTGTTACAATGTTATTTTGACTAGATAGGTATTTTCCTATTATTTTTGTGTAAATAAATATCCCAGTATGACTAAGACAAATTAAAATATGATTGCTCTCCCTTTTGTTTTAAGATTTTTTTTTCTGTGTGGTTGATAATTATCTTGTTTTTCATTTGCTTGGCTTTCTCCAAACTTTTTGGTATGGACAAAGGGGGATTTACCTCAGGGTCTTGCACGTAGTAGACAAGTGCTCTATTGCTGAGTTGCAACCCCAGCCCCCTTCTTTTACTTTTTTTTATTTTGAGGCAGGTTTTCATTAACTTGCATAAGTTGGCTCTGGCCTCGTACACACCATCCTGCCTCAGATTCCTGAATCAGGTATTACAGACATGTGCCATGGTGCCTGGCTAACTTTTCACTGTTTAACTCAGTGTATGTTGTTTGAATCTGCTCTCAAGACATTCAGATGCAGATATCAAGTTCATCTTGAAGTAGTGTCTCTGGGAACATTCTCATTGCATGCATTCTTTTCCTTCTATGATATCCTATGCTTTGGTTTGATCCAGAGGTCTCCCTTACCATCACTCCAGAAAATCTCAGCAGGTCTCTTTGCTTGGCTCTCTTTCCCCTGTATCATCTGTATTATTATTTTTTACTTCATACCCTTAACTTTTTTTGAATATGTTCTCTAGTAGTTTTCTGCAAAAAGGATTCATAGTAGTTAAATTTGGGGAGCTTTTGAATACCTGGAAATATCTTCATTCTTTCCTCCTATTTGAGCAATAATTTGACCAGGTGTGGAATTCTAACCCTTAGAATTTAAATGGGCATCACTACAATGTCTTTTTTCTTCCAGTTTGGTTGTTCTGGTCTGATGTTATTGATTCCTTATTTTTTGTACATGTCTAACTTTTCTTCTCTCTGAAAATTTGTAGGATCTTTTTTTTTTTGTCAGAGTTCTGAAAACTTGCAATGATTTATCTTCTTGTGGTTTCATTTTCACCCACTATAGTGAGTAATACCTGTGAAAATTCATATTCTCTAACTCTTGAAGATTTTTCTTTAATTCCTTAACTTCTAGAAGATAGAATTGTTTTCTTGGATATTTCCTACTATCTACTTTGTTGTTGTTGTTGTTCCAGATTCTGGGAAACTTGTTATTTACTGATATCCTAGATTTACTATGTATTCTCCAATCTAATCTGTACCCAAATCTAATCCATACCCTGGTTTTGGTGACTCCTTAAACAGAAAAAGTTAGTTTGCAATTGTAATCCACTCTTTTCCTTCAATTGCTCCTTGTCCTAAGGGTGACTGAGTAAATATGATAGTGAAGAGATAGAGACATTTCAGTTACAAGTGACAATTAGTGTAATAAATAATAGGTAAATTATAATGATAAAACTAATAAAATAAATTATTTCATTGCATTTAAAATAATTTAATAATAACTTAAAATTATTTCATTGTTTTTAACACATGTACAGTGATTCTATAATTTTCCTGAAAACTAGCTCTTGACCATGGATCTCAACTACACACAATTATAATCTGCATCTGTTTTTAATCCTCCATAACTATTTAAAGGGTAAAGATTAGATTAGAGAATATATGATACTTTTCATGTTTTGTTTTACATGTTTTATTTTCTTTATCCTTTGCTCTTTTCTCTATATTCTAGATGAGATGTTTATATTTACCTTCTAATTTTTTCTTTCAGGTTTTGTCTTTATTGCTGGTATCAGATTTATGGCTTCCAGGAGCCTTATTTCTTGACTTTCTTTGTTTGATTTAATATTATGCCATCTTATTTTACAGAAGTAATATTTTCTAGTATATTGCTGAGAAATAAACTGCATATTTTTTAGAAATTTCCATCTCTTTCCATGTCCTCTGTTTCTACTCAGCTTTTGTTTGTTTTAATTTGTATCTTCTATGTTAGAGACTTTCTGCAGATGATTTTATATTTGTTTGCTTGTTCATACTCAAGAATGGGTGCAGGAACTAAAAAGATGACTGGAATCTATTCACATGGTGGGGCATGTTGACAATTATCTTAATTGTAGGGTGGATATTGCTGAGATTTTTACTATGGGGCACCTAATATCGGTTTATATACGTTTTAGGATTACATGATTATCAAAGAAAACTCTTCCATTCTACTGCTTGGATGGGGAAGAGCTGGCCACTGGAGTGCAGTGTGTCTACTGGTATCTAAACTTTTGAAGATTGCGTGACCTAAGCTAGGTTACTGATTAACTTTCCCCACTGCTGATTGAAGGTTCAATTTTCTCAAGTCTGCTAAACTCTTCCTATCTTTGCCAGCTGGTTTGCCAGTTCTAAAATTTTGTTGTTGTCTGTCTCTTTTGCTCCATCTTTAAAGATTTATGCAACACATGCACACACCCAGTAGCCATGCACCCCTTAATGATGTTAATGATCTTAATGATGTTTCAGGTAAGAATGAAAGTCAAAGTCTGTGCTCAATGTTTTAGCCTTACTTTGAAGTCCCTTTACTGTAGAAAAGATACTAAATAACTATATAAAAAGATAATCTCACCTCTAAAGTCCCAGATAAAGCACTTTGTGGAATTCTCAGCAGGGCCCTGGACAGCTTTTGCAGTTTATGCAACACAGTTTAGGTTGTCAGACATCAGGATTAATAATTTCCCCATGAGAAACCACCATTAATATGCCTTAAGAGTTACTGGCTTCAGATCATTACCACGATCATCTCTAGATAGTTTAAATTTTTTAACTTTAAATTTTTTTCAAATTTATTTATTTATTTATTTGTTTATTTATTTATTTATTTCAGTACTAGAGGTTGAACCCAGAGTCTTTTGCATGGTAGCCTAGCACTCCCTGGAGTGACGCTCCCCATTCCCTTTTTGTTTCTTATTTTTATTTTCGGACAAGGTCTCACTAAGTCGCGTACACTGCGCACCACAAAGCCCTTATTATTTTTTATTTTTATTTTGAGATGAGGTCTTTCTTAGTTTCATAGGCTGCCTCTGGCTGTGAACTTGTGATCCTTCTGGTTCAGCCTCCTGAGTGGTTAGGATTAGAGACATGCATCATGGGACTGGGCTTTAAAATTTAACTGATACATAAAAACATAATTATATATGTTAATGGGGTGCAATATTACATTGCAATACATATATACCTTGCATAATGTTTAAGTCTGGTTGAGTATATTTGTCTCTTCAAACATTTGTTGTTTCTATTTGGCATAATCTTCCAAAATCCATTCTTCTAGCTTTTTGAAATGTCCAGTACATTATTGTTATCTGAAACAATCAGCCAATGAAAACCCTGTGAATAACAGAGAAGCACTGACATAGTGCCAGGTATGGCACGATGTCAGGGTGTGTTTTATTCTGTTGTACATAGGATTGCTATGAATCGGACTTAACTCAGTGGCACCTAACAACAACATAGTCACTCTACTGTGCAAATTGTATACCTGAACTTCTTACTGCTATCAAACTGTAACTTAGCACTCATTGATTAACCTTCCTCCTTCCTTCCTCACACTAGCTCTCTTCGGCCTCTGGTAAGCATGATTTTACTCTCAACTTCTGTGAGAACAACTTTTAATCAATGGCATTTGTCTTTTCTGTGCCTGGCTTATTTTACTTAACATAATGATCTCCAGTTCCATCCCTGTTGTCAGAAATGGTAGGATTTCATTCTTTTTTTGGCTGAATAGTATTCCATTGTATATATGTGTCACATTTTTCCGTTCATCAGTTAATAGACACAACTTGTTTCTATTTCTTGGCTATTGTGAATAGTGTGGCAATCAACATAGAAATATAGCTATCTTTCTGAACTACTGATTTCATTTCCTTTAGCTATACACCCAGCAATGGGATTGCTGGATCATATGATAGTTCCATTTGCAAATTTTTGAGGAAGCTCCATGCTGCTTTCTATAATGGCTGTACAAATTTACCTTCCCACCAACATTATACAAGTGTTCCTTTATCTCCATATCCCTGCTAGCACTTGTTATCTTGACCTTTTTGATAATAATCATTCTTAATACAGTAATGTGATATTTTACTGTGGTTTCAATTTGCATTTTCCTATGGTTTGTGATGTTGAGCACATTTTCATGTCCATGTTTCTAGGTAGTTTTTTAAAGTTGCTTTTGACACCCTCATTAATTCATTCTTTTACATGGCAGGCATCCATTGAACACTTACTCTGAGCCATGCATGTTGCTAGGCACGAGAAAAATAGGATAAGGATTGGTATATTTCCTGACCTTGTGACCCTGCCATGAGAGTGTGGAAGATACACAAGTGCCTGGGTTGCAATATGGCAAAAAACATCATAAACATGTTAATAAGTGTTAGAGGCTCAGGGAGTGGGGATAATTAAATCTGCCTTCAAAATTCATGTTTGCAATTGAATCTTTAGCTCCCACTATCAAAGCAGTCAGTTCTCAGAAAAATCCTCTTGCTAGTTTGTAACTGGAGAAGTTAGTAACTTTCCAGCACCACAATAGAGTCTTTATGATCAGAAGAGAATTTATGAGTGATTTTTATCTTCAACATTTTTATTTGGAAAATCTGAGGCTAAGGGAACAAGTGGTTCAACCCTGGTGAAGTCAAGATGGAAGCTCAGAATTCTTGATTTCCATGCTAATGTTCTTTGCACTAAATCTTATTAAGCCCTGATCCTAAGCATAGTTATCTATTAATATGATTAAAATTTTTCATCAGTGATGCTGAGTCTCAGAGATCTAGAAGAACTAATTTAAAAAACCTCTCAAAATTTCTTTAAAGACAGTAATTTAGATGAAGGAGCTGTTCTGCAGACATAGGTAGAGAACTCCAATCTCTTTCATATAATGCCATAAAGAGAGAATGGATCAGACTTAACATTGCTCTTTAGAAAGCAGGGTCCCAATTGTTAATCTGAAAGAATAGGGCTTATTTTGTTTGTTCAGGTTAATATTGATTAAATTTAAATTTGCCTAGCAAATTCAGGAGACAGTTTCTCAAATGAAGCTTTGCTATGTCATTTTGAAATATATTTTTGAGATGTTTTCATATTTGCATTGTCTTGAAAGCACACAACATATATATAAACATAGAATTAAAACATTTTGGAGAGGCAGAGAATGTTGGCTTCAATGTATGCTTAAAAATGTAATGTATTCTGTTAAATTTACAGCTTCATGACTTAATTACCAATCAGTAATGTTATATTATAAGGATGCTGAGAACTATGAAAACACATTATCTGTCAGCTCTTTATTAGTAATGTAGTATTAGTGAGAATGCATTATTCATTAAAGCAAAACACACTAACCTGAATGAGAACTTATAATATCAAAAATGTATTAACTTCTTATAGCCACAAATAGTCAGATTTCAATTTTCTCCCTAAAATCTTTCTTGATCCTCCCTTGCTGAGAAGCCCTTCCCCATGTGGTCCTTTGAGCTTCTCCTGCAGTGCTGATTTCTTTCTACTCTGGTCACTTACAGCTTCTCTTCGTGGCTATGAGCTTCATGAAGGGAAGAACTATGCCTGTGTTCCTTGTAATCCCAGTGACTTGGCCCCTACTAAGTAGAAGATAGAAAGTTAACTCAGTGAATCAAAATATAAATAATTTGACATATAATAAAAATATTTGTTTGAATTTCATAGCATTTTTCACCAGATCATAGGCATAAAGTAGCTAAAGACTCAGGGATGACACATATGTAGCACACATGCCAACTTCCTCTTCCCTTCCCTTCCTTTCTTTTCCCTTCCCTCTCCTCTCCTCTCCTCTCCCCTCCCTTCCCCTCCTCTCCTCTCCTCTCCTCTCCACTCTTCTCCTCTCC
>VMDO01008523.1:0-83479 GCA_007922755.1 Pedetes capensis
TGTCTGACTGTTTTTCCGGGATTTCCTTGGGAGTGGATTGCCAGGTCCTTCTCCCATTTTTGTGGTGCTGGGAATTGAACTCAGGAACTCAGAGCCTGCAGCGCTGCACTCTACCAACTGAGCTAAATCCCAGCCCGCCTTGAGTACATAGGACACACAAAAAAGGGAAACAATGATAATACTGATACTCAAAATGATCATGAACTGAGAAAAGTGGCAGAAATATATTGAACAGTGTATAAGGAACAGTAAATGGACAGTGCAGTTAAAGAGAATACAGCCATAGTAAGGTTAAAGGACTATCCCTGAATGAATAATAATGAAGACAATGTGGGGAGACTTAGGAAAAGAATGTGAGTCTAGATTAAAGTGACTTTAAAAAGCAAATGTGACACTAAACTAGTGTTTCATATCATCCTACTCAAGTTTTGGAGTGCCAAATTATCATTCCTCATCAGAAGAAGAATGGAGTTCTTAGTTGCTCTTGAAGGAATTATTATGAAACATTTTGAGTGGTTCCATCATAGAATCAAGAATATCATCATGAAAGAAGTTTGTGGACTTGGAAAAACAACTAATAAAAACTGGAAAAAGTACTGAGAGTATTATAATTTTAAGATAGTTCTCTGAAATACAAAAATTTTACCAAGAGACATCTTTTCTTGAACATATATTTTCTGTTACTTCATTTTTGTTGAAGAACAAACAAAAGACTATTATACAAAAACTGATGGGCTTGATCTACCTTGAAAGAATTTCTCAAATGTGATTGTTTTAAATACTCTTAAATGAAGTGATATTGCTATTCTATCTAAAGGACAAGAGCCAGATGTAGTACTTCTCGAGGAATCTCTCCCAGTCTTTGAATATAATCTACTTTCTATAGATCCTAGAATAATACCCCTGGGCCATCAGCTTCTTTTAACATTCTCCATAGCACATTCATGACTAGTATTTCCACATGCATTACAGAACGTAAAGTTTAACTCCAATATAACAGTGGAAACATGGCTTTACTCTTCCTTTAAGTCGACAGCATTGACAAAATGGAGGATAAAGACTTGATATGGAGAATTAAACAAATCTGACACCGAACACCATGTCAGAAAACTGAAATTATAGTCTTAGTTTTGCTTCTGACAAACCATGTAGGCCAGATAATTTCAGTCTATCTCTCAAAAATTTTGATTCCTCACTGGAAAGCAAGTACATTTTTTGTTTTACAACCTAACCAAATACAAGATCTTTTGATTCAACAAATATCGAGTACCTCCTGCTTGCGAGGGTTGGGGTTTAGCTCAGTTGGTAGACTGCCACTCTGTGCTCTGAGACCCTCAGTTCCATCCCCGCAGCACAAAAATGAGAAGAACGTGACAGCCAACCCCCGCCAAAAAAGTCCTGAAACAGCCATCTAAAGCCCTATGAGGGTCACTATTAGTGGACCTGATGGCATCTAACAACTACTTGCTAAGCACAGTACTATTTTCTTATTTAACACCAAATAATCCTCAAAAACGTTAAATGTAGAAATATTTTGATCTCTTACCTTACTTCGTGCTAAAGTAAGAGCACCCCATATCACAACTCCAGAGGCACCGAGAGCAATAGTTTCACCAATTGTATGCACAAGGTCCTCCTGGCAAATGAGATAGAGTTAGCAGAAAAGAATAAAATGAAAGTGTTATACTTGGGACAATAGCACCAAAGCTAAGCATGCTGATCCAATTATAAAAATTTAAATATTTCTCCACTATGTCTTGTACACAGCCACTTATTTCCTATTAAAAAATAGAAACTTATTTTTGATTATTTCTATTGACGAGAAGGCTTACAAAAGAAAAAAAAAGAATGAATGTATTGTTTATACTATATAATTCTCCATGGTTGCTAGATGGTGTTCTTTGTTAGGTGGTGGTAGTTGGTATGACTCAGCATCCCTGCATACAACAGGTGAAACACTATCGTCAGTGATTCTCTGCTATTCATAGCATTTTCAATTGCAGATTGGGTTTGGGGAGTGGCTTGCCAGGTCCTTCTCCCAATGGTTGCTAGAAGATCATGATTAATTAATGATTAAAAATAGTCATTTTTCCATAAAATAAGACTCATGTGCATATTACTGACATTAAATGCCGAATTTCACTTACTTGAAAATGGTACTGAATTTCACAAAACACCAATTGTGAGCAATCCCTCATAGACATCATACTTTGATTTACTTACCTGAGAAACGAATTCCAAAATTTTATCCGTAAAAACTAGGCGAATATAAACAAAAACTGGAAGTGGATTTTTAGGATCAGGCACTTTAGAAACCCTAATGGCTTCCTGTACACGATTACGGGAAAAGAGTGCAGCTTTTATAGATGACCCTAAGGTGCTTTTCAAATATATAGATGGGTAAAGGGCTGTGCTTTCATTCCACATCCAGTGGAGACCATCATTTCTGACCTTTTCTACTTGGGGGCAATCTCCATTGTAAGTGGGGCTTAGATAGTTATGGTTGTAACAGTCAGGAAAAAGATAATAACCCCATAAGCTTTTTGGCCGAAGTGATTTTCCCAGTTTTAAAGTGTCTATCATGAAAGCCTGTCCTGCCTTTTCAAATTCTGCTTGTGCTAATTTGGTGGCTTCTTTGATATTAAGTTGTGGATTCCTTCGTTGAACCAACTCAATAGACATATTCTTGTAATTATCCTTAGGCTTCCAATTTCTTGCCCAGGTGGGCCTCCATTCTTCCCAGTCAATAATAGCCAAGCCGAAATTGTCTGTTGGTATGTAATACAAGATGTCTTGCTTAGCTTTGTCCAGGTGGTTTTGTAAGTTTCCTGACTGGGGGATTCCTCCATGCACGACCCTTTCTTTATGATCTATGTGAGGGTAGTAGCCAAGTCGATCAGTATAAAATAGTGTGATGTTTTGTCCTGTGACTCCTTTTCGAGGGGTTCCTACTAAAGAGAATAGACGCGTATTTATTGACTGATTCAACTTTCCAATACAATTTATAGTTGGAGCATTCCAGGCCCAAATGAAAGGCATATCTGGGATAAGTGGGGGTGCCCTGAAGTCCAGAGACAAGCAACATGGAATCAGAAGGAACACAAACACTCCCTGAGCTGCTCCATTGGACTCAGCAAAACTTCCAAAAAAGAAGTGCTTGAAACTTAGCGCTATCATTGCAAAGAGTAATGATTATGAAAAATTCTTATTTCTTCTTCCACACTTTGGTTTACTCAATATTCTGTGCAAGAAGTGAGCATAGAAGATTGTGGAATGAGGTCACTTTGATGGATAAAGAGGAACAATGATTATGTTACATTTAAATATTCTCGTTTGATGTTTCAGGAATATTTTGCAAGTTGCATCACCTATAACTGAAAAAAAAGAAATAATAGAATATACTGTTAGGCTGCATCACCATACCCAAGATTATAAACTTTGTCTAGTTCTCAACTTTATTCAGTGAATTGAATTCAGTTTTAGACGATAGAAGATCTCTTGTGCTTAAATAAAAATATTTCTCTTATGTATGATAAAAATTCTAGTTTTTAATCGTTTGTCTTATCTTTCCAGATCATTCCTGAGCCTACTGAGAGGACTGTAGCTGTTTTTCCTTTTTCCTTCCTTTATGTGCAGATGCTATACCAAGCAATGGCTTACGAAAGGCCAATTGAATGAAAATAAATCCCATGACAAACCTCTCATCATTGCTTATTGCTTCTTGAAAAGTAGTCTGATGAATATTGAAAAAAGTGTCTGAGAGAATTATCAAATTTCACAATTTCTTGTTTGTTTTGATTGGTGCTACCAGGAGTTACACCCAGGACGTCATACATGCTATGCATACACTCTATCCCTGAACTACAGCCCTTTTTTACTTTTTTGAAACAGGGTCTTGTGGAGTTGCCCAGCCTGGCCTCCAGCTCACAATGCTCCTGCTTCCTCAACAGTTGGGAATACAGGATGTCCTACAGCACCTGGCTCATCTACCTACCTACCTACTTTACTTTCTCTTTTCCTCTCTTTTCCCCGCACCATATTTTGATGATGAAAGGGGACCTACTGGCTGGTGTCACACTAACTGGAAAATATTAAGGAAACTAGACTCATAAAAATTGAGGCTTTATTTTCATTTTTAACTTTACTACGTAATAGCTTGTTAGTTGTTGTTAGGTGCTGTCGAGTTGAGTCGAGTCCGACTCATAGCGATCCTCATAGGGTTTTCAATGGCTGATTGTTTCGGGATTGCCTTGGGAGCGGGTTGCCATGTCCTCCCATTTTGTGGTGCTGGGAGTCAAACTCGGGACCTCAGAGACTAAAGAGCAGTGCTCTACCAGCTGAGCTAGATCCCCGCCCATATGTAATAGCTAGAGGATCTAAATTCAGTTTTTTTGTTTTTTTGTTTTTTTTGAGACAAGGTCTCACTATGTTGGGCTGAGTCCTCCTGCCTCAGTCTGCAGAGTGCTGGAAATAAAGGTGTGTACCACCATGCCCAGTTTATTCAGTCTTTATGCATCACTTAACTATAAAAACATATTGGCAATAGGTAAATCTGTCTTAACTCCCAGGAATGCTACATTAATGTGTAAAATGATGCCTATGAGTTTTTGCATATAAAAAAATTGTACATGTAAAGTGCAGTGTTATTTCCACTGGAGTACCAATATTATTAAGTCTTGCTTATTTACATTTCCTCCAAGTTATACAAAAGAAAGCTGTAACAGTTGTGGAAAGAATTCTTTCTGACCTTTCGGGAAACTTAAAGGCCAATGTTTGCTATTACATTAGGGGTATCTCTAGAAAACCTTTGAGATTGTGAATTCCTGGCAAAAAAAAAAACACCAGAAAAATATTCACCGTGAATACTGAATGAGATAATTCAAAAAAGTTTGGGGATAGTAGTAAAAATCTAAGTCTCCTTTAAAGAATTTGAGTCAATCAAAAGGGAGAGATGAGAAGAGGAAGGATCATTCCTAGCAAAATTCATTTCAACTTATAGAAACTTAGTAAAAATCATACTCCCTCCTCATTTGTGCTTTAGCTTCTGTAGTCTCAGTTACACCTGTTCCTAAAATATTAAATGGGAAGTTCCAAAAGTCATAAATTTTCATTAAGTTTTATTACAGTATCTTGTCATAATCATTCTATTTTATTACTAGTTGTTATTAAACTGTCTAACTTATTAAATTCTACCATATATACAGAGAAAAACAGAATATACTGGATTCTGTACTGATCTGTGGTTTCAGACATTTGTGGAACGTCTTAGAATATATTCCCAGAGAATAAGGTGAAACCACTATACTTAGAATTAAACTGCCCCTTTATCTCTGCCGGTAGATTGATATTCTTCTGGTGTTTGCCTCTACAGAAATCATAGGTTTTGTGTTGCCAGGAAAATAGGACAGTAAAGGCAACCCTTCCATAGGAGGGTGCAGTCAGCCCCTCCACAATGAAATATCTCTGGCCAAGCTAATTAGAGCATTTCAGGGCATACCCTAAATATCATTTTAGGTACAACAGAGGCTTAATGCAAACATAATGATCAAAGAAAGTGATGGAAGGCCTACAACTAGGATTTTTTCAAAATTGAAGGTCATAAGCTATTACTGGCCTATTTACCACAAAATCAATTTAATTGTAATGAGAGTTAAAAAAGAAAAATCACCAGAGTGTAGGATAGAGTGGGATAGAGTAGGACAGAATAGGATAGGGTGGGAAGCACCAGAGTGTCATGACACACAGTAAGGTTAAATATACCACCCTGGTATCCAATCTCGGAATCTAAGCAAGGTTGGGCCTGGTTAGTACTTGGATGGGAGACCAGTATGGAATACCAGGTGCAGTAGGCCTGGGAGGAGAACCCAGAAGCCCACTCCCAAAAGGATCAGCTCTTGAAACCCTATGAATAGCAGAGAAGCACAGACGATAGTGTCAGGCATGGCACAGTGTCACGTTATGTTATGTTGTACATAGGGTCGCTATGAGTTGGACCCACCTTGACAGCACCCAACAACAATGTTATTTTATGAGCCTTCTTTATAAGTTATTGCATGTTAGAGAAACAAAATGTGTTTTTTTCCTCCTGCAGCCATGCCGCAGTCAACACAGAAGACTTGAGACTTCAAAAGGAGAGAGGATTTCTCTCTTACCATAAGGAAGCAAGTAAATCTGCAGGGGACACCAGGCAGTATCCTCTAATCAAATATAATCCTGATACCATCTACCTGGAGAGAGTATGGGATCCCACAGGTTAATGACTAGGTTCCCCAAGACCGCCCCTTCCACTCAGATTGCTCTCATAGCCTTGGCTTGTTTTACATGTGCTTTTGACCAACTGGCTACAGATCAGATGTCACCCAACCATTCTTTTGAGTTTAATTTTCTTGAGCAGCTCAGAGACCTCCAGGAAATACTTGGATTTACTCTTTGTCATAGTGTGTATTACACAGGACACAGATGCATAGGCAGAAGCATGGGAGAAGCAGTGCACCTCCAGGTGAACCACTCCAGGATACTCCATGTGTTCTGCTACACAGATGCTCCACAAACTCTGTCCTTTTGTGTTTTTACAGCAACTTCCTTGCATAGGCACGACCGAGGCAAAGATTGTTGTTGTTAGGTGCCGTCGAGTCGGTATCTGACTCATAGCGACCCTCATAGGGTTTTCGATGGCTGACTGTTTCGGGATTGCCACGATAGTGGATTGCCAGGCCCTTCTCCTGAGGCAAAGATAACCGTGTCAAAATGTCATTGGACAAGTAGGGGATGATGTAATGACAATAAACTGGGTGAGGAATCTCACCAAGGCCTGTCTGCTTCAGCATTCCTTCTTGGCCTCTGTGTGCAGTCTTCCTTCCACGCAAGGTATGACACAGGACACTTCTGGAAAGAGGAGGGTCTTAACCTACTATTGGACAAGGGTAGGTCACAGAATTTACGGTCAGCTTAAAGACAAAGTCCAGGGATGATTAGAGTTTCTGTGACCTGCCTTAGGAAGAGAAATTCTAGTTCCCATGGTCTATATGATGGAGGGAATTATGAGCCACAAACTAGATGAATTCCCAAATTTATATATCATAGTTGCCTTCAGCTGTACCACCCTGACATTCAATCCCATCAGATCTAGGAAGCTAAACAGGGTGAGGGCTGGTTAGTATTTGATAGGAGACCACCTGGAAACACCAGGTGCTGTAAACTTGGGAGAAGGACCTGGCAGCCCACTCCTAAAAACTACTCAGCCGCTGAAAACTCTATGAATAGCAGAGAAGCCCTGACAACAGTGCCAGGTATGACAGTGAGTGTCAGTGTTTCATCTGTCGTATGTACGGTTGCTATGAGTTGGCACCAACTCAAGGGCAGTCTAACAGCAACATCACAGTTATATCTTTATGTGTGTGTTAAGAGTGAAAATATGTACTTTTACTGCAGAATGAGTCCAATCACTTTGATACACTAAAACTTCGGAGTCTGACCCATTTGGGTTTAGAATCCTAAAAGTAGCCCCTTTCTAACTAATTTGCCAAGGGCAAATTATTTAATCTCTTTAATCTCTTCAACCAAAAGAAGTGTCTTATCTGTATGAGGATTCCTTAAGTAATATCTGTAAATGTCTAACTACTGGTCTAAATAATTTAATTTTCTAGATTAAGACCAATAGGCTTAGAATCTGGCTAAATCTCAATGTGACCTTGCCCAAAATATTCACTGTACGTCATTGTCCATTAGATTTTTAACTACAAAATATGGACAATAAAGCAACCATTGATTGCTTAGGTCTGTTTTGAAATTATAACACAGTAATGTATATAAGACACTTAGAACAAGACCTGTGAAGTTCAAAAGACGTCACCCTATAGCACTGTTGGCATATTGGTTCTTTTCAGCTATAGATGAGTGAGCAAAAGAAGATATGGGAAGGACCCTCTGACCTCCCCCAAGACATAACATTCCTGATGCAGAGGGTATCCTCCCTGTAGTCGGAAGATGGGAACATCTTATAACTGGAAACTGGAAGACTTATAAGTGGATGCTAAAGTAGATCAGTACAAAAATACCAATTAAAAGGACCTTATTATCCATTAGTTTCCCCCATATATCTCCTAGTCACTTTCCCACAAATTTTTCCTTCTAGACACTTAAAACTCTTCATCTTGTTGTTGTTGTTGTTGTTGTTGTTGTTAGGTGCTGTTGAGTTGGTATCCGACTCAACAGCATAGCCACCCTATGTCCAACAGGCGAAACAGTATTGTTACTGCTTCTCTGCTATTCGTAGGGTTTTCAGTGGCAGATTGTTTTTTGGGAGTGGGTTGCTGGGTGCTTCTCCCAAGCCTACAGCACCTGGTGTTCCCAGGTGGTCTCCCAACCAAATACTAACCAGGCTGGACCCTGCTTAGCTTCTGAGATCTGATGGGATTGGAAGCCATGGTGATACAGCTGCAGGCCTTCGACTTGCAACTTACCCATAATTTATTTTTCTTTGTTTAAAAGTATGTGAATTCTTGGTCCTACTTGCTTCTTCAAGTTTTTATTTTGCCTATAAAGTCTGTGTATATGAAACAATACTGAATAAGATTTGTTTGCTTTTCTCCTACTTGTCTTTTGTCAATTCATCAGCCCCAGCTACAAAATAGGAAGGTGGGTTTTTTTGTGGTTTTTTTTCTTGTTTGTTTTGTTTTGCTTTTTGTTTGTTTGTTTGTTTTTGATTCTTCTGGTACTGAGAATGGGCTATCTGCTCGGATACCCTACTTACTCCAGAGGCTACAGCTGAAATCTTGGGCACATCAGGCAGAGCCAGCAAAAGGCATGAATTTTTACCACATCAGGCTCCCAGATCGCTGCCTGTAGAGTCTGGTCAAGTAAATAAAGTTTCTTCTTCATGCATGCACACGGGCCAAAGGGAAAACTGCCCCTATCTGCACTATTCAAGATACTCATTGGGAGTCTGTCATGCTGTTGGCACTGTGGAAACCTGTGAATTTTTAATTTCCTCTGATATACCTATTGCCAATGGGCACATAACTGCTACTCTATTTCAAGCTATTTTTCTGCCTACTAAAATCACAATTTGTTCACAATACTTTGCTAGGTGCCCTCGAGTCATGTCCTACTCACAGTGACCCTCATAAGGTTTTCAATAGCTGATTGTTTTGGGATTGCCTCAGGAGTGGATTGCGATGTCCTTCTTCCATTTTGCGGTGCTAGAAATCAAACTCGGGACCTCGAGACTGCAGAGTGGTGCTCTACCAACTGAGATACATCCCAGCCCCTCAGAATACTTTGGACACTGATAATATGTCTCTTAACAAGACAAAGGCTAAGAAGGTTGCTAAATATGCAGATGAAAATGGACCCCTTTATATCTTTTCTCCACCCATTATGTAAAATTGCTTTTATTCCTGATATGTTTGCTAATCAGGCAACCTGAAAAAGAAAAAAAAACAAACAAACAATACATATTGGTGTCAGAAAATTACCAGATAGTTTAATCATTGGACCAAAAAAACTTCCAGTACTCTATTTTCTTTTACCTTTTGGATTGCACTTATGTTCCATCAGATGAGATATACATGGTGTTATGGGAGTAATAAGGGACTAAAAGACAATTGATCCTACCCTAACATTCAAAACATTTCTAACCAAATTATTTCCCAGTATACTACTTGTAAGTTTTACCAAGTTTCTGGAGGTAACCAGTGTACCTCAGGGAATCCCTCAAGCCGACAAGGCCTTTATACTCCACATGGATCTTAGAGATTTAGCCCCAGTCTTTGGCTATCCCCACTTTTTGGTTATTGTCTGTATGTTTAGTGGGTGGACCTAATGCAGTTCAACTAGACATTCTGCCACTGTGATGGTAGCAAAGAAATGTAGTTACTGAGCTAATTCTCCACACTAGTGTTCCTTTATACATTGAGTCACACTAAGGAAATCACTTTTTCAGTAGAAACAAACCATTTCCTCACACACAAAAAATCTGTGGTACTCATTAAAATTTCATACCTCATACTATCCTTAGTCATTTTGGAAAGTAGAACATAAAAACCTAAATGAAAAGGATTTTAGAGAAAGTCTGTCAAGGTGATGGGCTAAATGTCCAAAAGCATTATCTTTTGCCCTTATAAAGACACAGACTTCTCCAATTAGCAGATATAAATTAACATATTTGAACTAATTTTTGGTGATTCCATGCATGCTAATATTTCTCAACCTTTCAGTTCTAGATTGAATGAACATTAACAGGGATTTGCATGAACAATGTGATGTTTGACTTGCTATATATGACTAGTATAGTTGGGGTATATCATCAAGTGAAAAAAGCATGAACTCCATTAACTGACAAACTTTATCATCTCTTTCAACCAAGAAGTCAAGTGTATATTAAGATTTTTAGAGAAAGTATGTACTGTTACCTTGCTGGGAAGAACTTTATGAATAACTGCTAACCATCCGCACCTCCATCATAGTAAAATAAGATCCTCCCGGATTCATATGAACTGTGCCAAGCTAGACACAGGTCAGCACTTCCAGGACAACTGCAAGACTGTCCGTACAGGTGACCTCATAATGAGGATTTTACAGCCAATTCCAAGGCTCTTAAAACATGATGTCATAATGTAGACAGGTTTTCCCAAGATCACAACCAATAAACTTTGCTCTCATTTTTTTACCCCTTTTAATTTTCTCTTTCATGGGGAGGGACTATTTTTTAAACAAAATCTTCTGCTGTCCCCCAATTTATTTTGACAGGCTCCTAGAGACTACTTACCTCTATCAATCCAGCCCTTCCTCTGATCCTCCTCTGGTTTCTCTTTCAAACTTGTCCTGTCTCCTGACAACCTTTATTTACGTAACAAGTCAGGCACAAACCAGAAAACACTTGCACTAGTTTTCCAAATCCTGGTGATGTTAACCAATCCATTTGGTTGCTACTGATGTCAACATCTAGCTAGTATGAAAATGCTTGAACTAATTTTCATTCCTGCCAATGTGAACATCTAGTAGACCCACTCTGGAAGATGGATGAATAAAAGGTATGGTATCAATGACCAGGAAAACAACATCCTTCTCCCTTTCCTTCTGGTGAGATCCTTGGACGTTGAAAAACCTCTGAGAACCCAAGGAATATCCCTTGCTCTGGAAGAGAGTGGAAGATAATTTTCCCTTTGTATTGAACACAGATATGATATTTGACTCTTCCTAGTTAATAAACCAAGACAATATTGTAATCACTACCTATTATTGATTCCAAGGTGGCACCTCAAACCCTTCGCAGACATCATAAGCATTTTTAGCGCTGACCTTTATGGCACAAATTTTTGCCAACTCTACAGATGTTTTGACTGGTTCACAGACTACTCTTGCATGACATAGAATAGCTCTGATTAAGGTACCTAATTCCAAAATTTTACATTAGTAAACCAAAAATCTAGACTAATTTGGTTGGGTAACAAAATCATGTCTTATAGTTACCAAGGTAACACTTCAGGCCTCTTGTATCAAATATTTCATAGCACAATGCTTTTGCAGACAGACAGTGTTTTATGGGAAATGGAAGTGTGCAGGTGCCAACATAACCAATGACCAAGTTTGTGAGACAAATTAGAGCTGGAGAATTGAGGATTCCTCTCACCTTGTTCATGAACAACCTTAGACTTTTTATCTTATGGGGACAAAGGTACCAAGTGTCTTCCGTTACCAAAGAGCCCACGTTAGGTGCTAGCCTACTTACAAACTCGCACTCTTTCGTTCAGAAAGTCATACCACATAAACACGAGATGAGACTGTATAGAAAACTTACTTGTGAACTGCTTCACCAAGTTCTTCTCAGGGCCAAGGAGTGTATTCCCAAGTTTTGAATCTTGCGAGATGGAAAAGGCAATATCAAGTTCGATACAATTATGAAAATATTGGAAACCTTCAATGAGGTTAATAGTTTAGCCTTAGCCTGGCATAGTTGTGCATACCTGTAAACCCAGGCTCATGGGAAGCTGAAACAAGAGGATTGCAATTTTGAAGACTGCCTAGAAAATACAGCAAGACTCCATCTCAAAAGAATCAATATTTAATTCTAATGTACTCCAAAATTGTCACACTCTAATACACACCTGCCCCAAAAAGAGGAACTTGTGTAATAACTATTGAAAATGCCGCTTCTTTGTGACTCGTATGTGATAAAGTGTCAAGCATATGCCTTTTTTTTACTTTTTTGAGACAGAGTTGCTAAGTTATACAGACTGCCTCTGGTCTCGAACTTATGATCCTCCTGCCTCCACCTCCCCAACCGCTGGGATTACAGGCATGTGCCACTGTGCCTGGCCCAAGTGTATGCCTTCTAACAGGAGAGATTAAACCTGCCAATCAAGTAATTGAAACTCAAATGTTTTATTTGATTCTCAGAGTTGGGAGATGGGTTCAACAGGACATCATAGAATGTGTTTAGGTTTTTTCTTTTCTGTGTATTTACTCTCATGACTTACATTCTCCTCTCCCATTGCAGATATGTTGCCACTCAGCTACTAACAAGGTTCTTTTCTCCACAGATGATATTTCAGCTTTTATTGTGAGAAATTTATGGTGAAGTTTCAGACAGAAGAAATAAGCCATTCAGTATCTACCACTGTAAAATATGCCACTTTGGCATACTGGCTATTTTGAACTAAAAATGCCTGAGAAAACAGTAAAGGTACAAAGACTCTTCCACCTCCCCAAGACATCAAATCTCTCACATATGAGGAACCCTCCCTGTAGTATAGAAAAAAAAAATATTCTTATCACTAGAAACAGGGCATGGATGCTAAAATGAATCAATACAAGCCTCCTTACTACCCTGTATCTTCTATCATTTCTCTCATTTATCTCCTAGTCAGTCTCCCACAAATTAGTTTCCTAGAAGCTTTAAACCCCGTTTTCTTTGTGTTGTCACTTCCTCACAATTTAGTATTCTTCATTTAAAAACCGTATAAGCTCTTGGTCCTAATCCTTCTTTGGGTCTCTATTTTCCCTATGAAAGCTTTCATGTGTGTGTAAAAATATTAAATGATACATATTTTCTCCTGTTGATCTATCTTTTGTCAGTTCAATTCATAGCCCCACCTACACAACTTAAAGAGAGTAGAGGGAAGTTATTTTGCCTCCCTTACACCTGGCACGTGGGCTGGGGTTTAGCTCAGTTGGTAGAGTGCTGCTCCACACTCTCTGAGGACCCAAGTTCAATCCTCAGCTTGGCCAAAACTGGGAAAAGGACCTGGCAATCCACTCCCAAAGAAATCCCTAAGCAATCAGCCATTGAAAACCCTATGAGAGTCAGTATGAGTTGGACATGACTCATTGGCAACCAAAAACAAACATTATCTTTAATAATATTGTCCCTTGCTACCCTCCTTTTCTATGATATGCATGAAAATAAGACACAAAGTCCAAGATCATGTAATGATTCATACCCTTGCCAGCATTACAGCTTCCCTTGGAAATTTTAATATCAATATGGGAGCTGTTAAGAAATGTTCTGGTGGAAATGAAACACTCAGAAAATTCATAGTATAGTGGAGCCAGATCTGATGACAGTGATGTGTCTTAGTAATGGTTCTCAGGAAACATGGTGTATCCCTACAAGAAAAATGACACGTGGAAGTCTTCACAGATCATGACTCTATTAACGTATCAGACTGACTCAAGGTTCTGTGTGGCATTAATTTGGTTGCCTCCTTGCACCATTGAGAAGGGTCCACTAAGAACCATATTCAAGGTTAGAATTCAAGGTATGTTTCCTCAGCCCAACTGAAATATTTTTCTCAACTGTAAAATGTGATTTATCTGGAATGTTTTTAGTCTTTTAAACTGGATCAGTGAACCTGTACCTTTGAAGTAAGCGACATTTAAAACAAATAGTGACCAAACATTTTATTGATATAGATTCTAGACGCTTTTACAGTATTTGGGGGTTACATATTAGTCTGGCCAAACAGACTGTTTTTATTTCACAAAATTGAAGAGCAGTTATCAAAAATCAAAGAAGCAACAGATAGGATTTTTTCTCAATATGAAAATCAAGCCAGCTTACCCTGGCTATTAGTATATTTGTTACACTTATAAGATGTAAGCCAATATCAATAACCATTATTGTTAATTAAACTATACATCTAGCATATAGCATATATCATAAATGTATGACAGATGCTACACAGAAAGAAAAATTACTTCAACCTTTTAATGCCACTATAGAGATGTATTAATATGCATAGTTCTGTATGCCCCTTTGCAGTATTCGATAAAAATCTGAGGACATTTACCCTTATGGATGAGAAGGCCAAGCAGGTGTGTCTGTCTCCTCACCAGGAGCAGGAGGAAGCAGGAGCCCCCTGTCATTCTCTCCTGACTCAAGGGAAATAGGAACTCAGTGCTAGAACAGGTGAGTAAGAATCTGTCTAGTTAATGACAGGATGGGACTGTCTCTGAGACTCACCAACTGGAAGAAAGCACAGGAAGGAAAAGAACTTGGAGAAGATCTGGGAAATGGGCTGAAAATGTCCAGGAATAATAATTACAATTGGGGGCTGTTCTTCAGAATGTTTGAAGAGTTTGGAGCAAGTATGAGGTGGAAGACAGAGATGAAATCTTTACAAAACCTACTCTTTTGCTTAAAAAAAAAAGGGCAAAATAATAATAGTAATAATAATAGTTTTAAAAGAAACCCAGAACAGATAGACACGAAGATAGCTTCAAAGGATCAAAGAAACATCAAAACACACATGACCAATCGTAAGCACAATTACAGGGCCCTCAGTGTCCCAGAAGTACCATCTGATTATTACTTTAGCCACTTAATAAATTTTTATTGAGGACAAAATATATATTGTTCTTATTCTGCTGTGTATGGCTTGTTTAGTATTAGCATGGAATAGCTGATGTTGTTAGGTGCCGTTGAGTCCAGTCCAACTCTTAGCAATCTATGTACATCGGAACGAAACAATCCCCGATTCTGTGCCAGAAGCAGAATCTTATTTATCTTTAAGCCCATTATTGTAGATACTGTGTCAATGCATCTGGTGGAGGGTTTTCCTTTTTTTTATTGTTGACCTGCCACTCTCCCAAACATGATGTCTTTCTCCAGGGAATGGTCCCTCCTGACTTCAAAATACATAAGATGCATTCTGGTCATCCTTGCTTCCAAGGAGCACTCTGGTTGCACTTCTTCTAGGGCAGATCTGTTGATCCTTTTGGCAGTCCACGCTATATTCAATAATCGTCTCCATTACCACAATTCAAAAGCATCAATCCATTCATGCAATAGCAACAGCTTCAAAAATCCAAGCTATAAGTAACACTTACTGAAACACTAAGCTATTTTAATCTAATTGTGACCTTTGTTATAATCTTAAATATTAAATATGACAGTTCTTCAATTAAATTTCATTGAAAGTATTAACAAAACAATTTTTACTGATTCTCAAAAATCAGACAATCATCATCTTATTATAAAGTCACCTAAGGGTTTTCTGAAAAATAAAAATTTAATTATGACATTTAAAGATAGCAGCAAAACCAGAGTAAGAATTATCATCTTATTTTGCAAATGAGGAAATAAGCATAAGAAAAATTTCAGCAAATAGCCCAACACCACAAAGCCAGAAAGCCCACTAGGAGGCTGAGTCACTGTCATTATAGAAATAAAAATATGAAACACACAGGACATTCTCTAGAGAAAGAGACTGAGTATGGTAATTGTCCAAATTGAAGAAGGATATGGCAGTCCACTCCCGACACCATAGTGAAACAATCCACTATTAAAAACCCTGTGTGGGTGTCCATGAGTCAGTCATGACTCAAGGGCACCTAACCACAACAATACAGTATATATATAATGGCTATCTTTCTGTTTGTATAATTAACCATCAAACTTTCTCACTAGAATCAAATCACTTAAAAGTAATGTTCACAGTCGAAAATCATGTAGGGCATGCAGTTAGTTAGATCCCAGTACAGTGCTCTTTGTGAAAGTTCTGACTATATTTACTTCAGATAAATTTAACAAAGTGCTTGCCTCATTTCTTAATTTTCACCCAACAATATTTTTTGATCATTACCTCCAAAGGAGTTGTGGTTTTATTGTAGCATTTAAGTTATATTTGATGTTTTGATATCATTTACTCAGTTTTGATCAAGTAAATGGTAGTGCTGTATGCATATCTGCCAAGTTTTCACATCCTGGGACCTGAGAACTTAGAATAAGAAGTCCTTTAAACTAAAAGACTAATACTTTAACTATATCATTTGTAAATTTCAATTATTTATGGAAGTCTTTTATCTCCTTGTTATTGTATAGTACTAACTTGACCAATAGCGCTTAATTGAAGGACAGACTTGTTTTATAACTTTCTCAGGTAAATACAATGAAGAATTAGTATGGCCTAGAAAATTTTGTGATATAAAATACTGAGGAAACAGAATAAAGGGCATTAACTTGAGAATAGGCTCAGTCCTAAATCTAAAAAGAGTTGAACAGACACTTTTTAAATCTTTCGTTCCTTTCATTTCTGTCTCTTTTCTCTCTCTCTCTCTCTCTCTCTCTCTCTCTCTCGCTCTCGCTCTCGCTCTCTCCACTTTAAAAATATTAATATGTGAGTCGGGCAGGGTGGCACACGCCTGTAATCCCAGCAGCTCAGGATGCAGAGACAGAAGGATCACAAGTTCGAGACCAGAGGCAGTCTGCGTAACTTAGTGAGACCCTGTCTCAAAAAGAAAAAACATGGACTGGGGGTGCAGCTCAGTGGTCCAGCACTTGCAAAGCATGCAAGCGTGCGGCCCTGGGTTCAACACCCAGTACTGCAAAAATAATAATGATATGTTTAACTCTAATAATACCTCATGAAATATTCAAAGGGACTACCTTCATCCTACAGGTGCTGCTCAACAACTTACTTCAGACCAAAGAATTTTGTCTCTTTCCTTGGATTCAGATCTCAGAACTATATCTACTCTGTGGTGAAGTCCTGGAGGGCAGTAGTCCAGCAGTTCAGGTGAGGAAAATAAACCAGTTGGGTGAGGCCAAGTGAATCTTCAAGGGAGCCACTCCATCAAATATCTGACTACAGTAACATGTGGCATGTTTCTGGCTGGCTTGAAGGATTTAGTGCAATTTCAAACTCTGAGGGTGGAAATACTCTAGAAAGCACCAAAACGAGTGGTGGGGTAGGATTAGGCTGGAAACAAGAACGTATATTAGAGTTTTAGCTAAAGCTGGACTATGCCCAAGAGCCACTGGTCTCTTAGAGAGTCAATGTGCATAGCCCAGTGTAACTCTGGAGGCAACTGAGCCGCAACATAGGATATTTATAGAAGGAAGAGAAATTATTCCCCATCTCAACTCTGCCCCCATCCACATTCCTGTTATTTGTTGTTGTTAGGTGCCATTGAGTCAGGTCCAACTCATAGTGACCATATGTACAACAGAGCAAAACACTCCCTGACACAGTGCCATGCCTAGCAATATGGCAGTGCTTCTCTGTTATTCTTAGGATTTTCAATGGCTGATTGGGAATTCTTTTGGGAATGGGGTGCCAGGCGCCTGTCCCATTTTTGTGGTTCTGAGGATTAAATCTAGAGCCTCAGCACCCACAGCAAGCACTGTACCAACTGAGCTAAATCCCAGCCCAGTCCACATTCCTAATTGTAGCAAAATTGGGGAATTGTCATTATTTTTTTCACATGTCTCCTTAAGATGTCAGGGGCCTCAAGTACCTCTCTTTCCCACTCAGAAATAATGCTGTGGATTTCCCACAGTTCCTCCTGTCCCGTGCTCTAGGGCTTACTGGTCTCTCTATGTTCTTGTTACAGTCCATGGCTTCTCATAGCTGTCTGTTCTGGTGGCCTCAATTTTCCTCTGTGGCCTGTGTTTCACTGCCAGTTAGATTGTTGTCATGTGCTCTGCCTCCTTTGCTTTTGATTCTGGGTTTTATTCTATACTCTTCTTTTAAGAATCCCCTTGGCTATAACCTCTACAACCCAAGTAAGTCTCCCCACACTATCGACAAGGTCTGGAATCCATGAGTTTGCAATTCATTAAATTCTGCTTTATGATTCTGACCTTTACTGGTCCACAACCCCAGTTAAGATAATTTCTCTCCTGCTCCAACTCTTCATTTAATTTACTTCTACATATATTTATCCTCTGATAATTTATATCACGTTTCTTTTCATATAACCGCTTAAATATATTTATTTTACATATTGTTATACATGTTGAATATCTCTTATCTTAAATACTTGGGACTAGAAATACAAAATGCTGTAGATTGTACTTTCTTTTTGAATTTTGAGATATTTTCGTATACACAATGAAATATCTTAGACATGAAACCCAAGCCTAAACCTGGAATTCACTTATCCTGCCTGTGTACCTTATACATGTAGGCTGAAGGTAATATAGACAAGATTTTTAAGCAACTGTGTTTTGACGTTACCGATCACACACGTGGAATTTTCTGTTTGTGGTATCATATTACTGCTCAGAAATTTTGCATTTTGGAGCAGTTTGGATCAGATTTTCAGATTATGTATGTTCAACCTCTAACAGTAATAACATTAATGCATTTTAATTGGCTTCTTGGTATTTTTATTGATTTCCCAAGTAGGAATTTCAGACATCCCAGAGGGATATTGAGGAAAGGTTCTAGGGTCACTGGTGCATCTCAAACCATATCATAGACATCAACTATTTAATTTATTTATTCAACAACTGAACAAATGCTTGTTGTTTGGGGTGGTAGGTGCCGTCAAGTTGAGTCCAATTCATAGCAACCCTCATAGAGTTTTCAATGGCTGATTATTTTGAGGAGCGGACTGCCACATCCTTCTCCCATTTTGGCAGTGCTAGGGATCTATCACTGGTCCTCAGAGAATACAGAGCAGTCATTCTACCAACTGAGCTAAACCCCAGACAAACAAATGCTAGCAGGGCATTAATTATTTGCCAATCTCTGTTCTTGACATGAAGGATATTATAGTAAACCACACAGAGCAGGCTCTCTTCTCATGGAGCTTTCATTCTAGCGGGAGGAAGCAGACAATAAGAGAGTAAACAAAAATTTCAGAGAGGCAACTGACAGCATAGAGTTCAATGAGAAAAATGGGAAACCAAGTCATCAGGATTGAAAAGTTAGTCATGTCCATTTTAAAGTGTAATATATAATGCTGACACTTAAAGAGATTATGTCCTGTTAGCACTTCCTGCAAAATATGATAGTTCTAATTTCCCCACACCCAAGTTAAGACTGAATTATAATCCTTTACAATGTCTTTGGGAATCTCAGTAATTTGGAAATGCTATCAATTTCTGTCTCTCTTCTCCTTTTCTATCTCCTTCTTTTTTCTCTTCTTTCTCTCTCGTCTCTCTTCCTTTTTAAAAAATTTTGTTTACTTTCAGTACTGGGGTCAAACCCAGGGTCTTGCACATGAGAGACAACCACTCTACCACTGAAGTATATCCTCAGCCCTCATCATTTATTTCAAGAGAAATTGAACCATTCATGTTTTCTTTGCTGTGAGTTTCTGTTAGTGTACTTTTCCCATGTTCAATTTGTATGATTTCAAATTCATTTGCTTGAGAGCTCTTTATACATTGGGAGAAACTGGCTTTTTGTCACGCGCTTCAAATGTGTTTTCCAATTCCTTTCCCTCTCTCTCTCTGTTTCTCTCTCTCTCTCTCCATATGTTTGTGTGTGTGTGTGTGTGTGTGTGTGTGTGTGTGTGTGTGTATGCCTGCAGTCATAGCCCTGTGGCATCTTATCCCATCAGATCTCGGAAGCTAAGCAGGGTTGGGCCGAGTTAGTATTTGGATGGGAGACCACCTGGGAGCACCAGATACTGCAGGCTTGGGAGACAGACATGGCAACCCACTCCCAATAATCATCAGCTGTTGAAAACCCTATGAACAGCAGAAAAGCATCGACAATAGTGTTTTGCCTGTTGTATGTGGGGTGGCTGAGTCGGATATGACTCCACAGCACCTAGAAACAACAAAACTATGTGTGTGTGTGTATATATATATGTGTATATATATGTATTTACATATATATGTGTATATATATGTAGTTACATATATATATACATGTGTATACACATATATACATGTATGTGTTATTGGTTACATATAAATAAATATAAAATGCCCCCCAACATTTATATTTAAAAGCTTGATCTCTGGCAGGTGGCACTGCTTTCAGAGGCTGTGGAACTTTGAGAGGTGGAACCTACTAGTGGAAGTAGGTTATTGGGGTTAGGGCCTTTGAACGGCTTACCGGTTTTCCAGTTCTAGTCAACCTCTCTGCTTCCTGTTGCCATTATGTGAAGGTGCTCCACCTCAGGCAGTGCTATAGCTCTTTATGCCTAGGGCTAGGACCTTCTGAAACTATAAACCAAAATAAAAAATTCCTCCCCTGAGTTGATTCTGTTAAGTGTTTTGCCACACAAATAAAAAGGTAACTAATAGAGACAGTGTGTGTAGCTTAGGTCAGTTTACCCAGGAGCACGCCATAAAATAGAAGATTCCTCTGCAAATGCTTTACTCAGAAAGTTTTCTCAGCAAAAATAAAAATAAAAAATAAGAGCCTGGGAGAAGTAGGACAGAGAAGAGGATGAAGCCAAGAAGGGTATAATTTTATGTAAAGCCTTTTGGAGGGCACCTTTAATCTGATCGTATAGGGATCCAACTAATGGCTGTGAGAAGCAAACCACATTCAATAGATGGGAGGGAGAGGAGGAAGCACACTGAATCTGGAGGAAAAGATACACAACAAGCAATAAAGAGGACCTTATAAGGTTGTTGTGGGTATTAAGGGTGTTTCTTAACATTGGATGGGTCAAGGGTAAGCATAAGGAAAGAATAGCCTGGTTCACACTCAGCGTTTAATTCTGTGTGAAAATATTTTTATTCACTTGTGATTAATTGTTCAACTAGGTAACAGAAGGAATCCACTCAGTCACAACAATTTAGTCCACCTTAACCTATTTCCTTTGGGAGAAGGACATGGTAACCCACTCCCAAAAATCAATCTGCCATTGAAAATCTTATGAATAGCAGAGAAGCACTGACAATAGTGTTTCACCTATTGTATATAGGGTCACTATGAGTCAGACACTGATTCAAGGGCACATTAACAACAACAACAACCTATTCCCTAGTGAGTTGTCATGTATAATTTGTTTCCCCTTCCTCTCTTCTTTCTGGATTTTCATAGTCAGGCCTCAAGGTTTCAAGTTATTAAGAAAGTCAGTTTTCAGTAGGTAGAAGGCCAAGTAATCAACTATAGATATAGAACTTGGTGACCTATGAAAAGAGCTAATGTACTGAAAAAGGAACTCTTGGTATTGTTCAAGGCACACAGAGTGTAGTCTTATACTATTACTAATAAAGGACTCCATTGCCCTATTTCTGGTGAATATGTTTTTTAGTACTGAGGGTTGAACCCAGGGCCTCACACATGCTAGGCAAGTGCTCTACCACTGAGCAGTACCCCCAGCCCTTTTATGTATTTTTTGAGACAGGGTCACCAAGTCTCACAGGCTGCCTCTGGCCTCAAACTATTGATCCTCCTGCCTCAGACTCCTGAGTGGCTGGGATTACAGGCACAGGATGCTAGGTAATAATTCTTTTTATTAGAAGATAAGATTAGCAAATCCTTGGTCTGCACTTTGATGTTAGATGAGGACCACCAGGTGTTCTGAAAGTTCTGAAAACCAAAGAATGATTACTGATTATTATGTCCAAGGACTTGGGTTTTTTACCTCCTTCTCCACCTTTCCTGGAATAGTTAAGTCTATTAATACTTAATATTTCAGCTATTTAAAGAGAGTTTTCTTGTAGAATTTCCAATGCTGGACCAAGAAAAATGTAAAGAATGACTTTACAAGGGGCAGTTTTGCAAAATAAAGGCAATTTCAAATAGGGTGGGTGGCATAAAACAAAAAGATAAAGTTATTACCACTATATATTCCTTCAGTTAATGAACATTTCTCTGCAGTTGTGTTCATTTTTCACCATTCTTTCTCTTCACATTGCATACTCTGTATTGACTATTGTCAAATTTGCTAATTTTCTATTCTGCTCCATCTATTGTTGAGCACTTGCAGTGAATTTTGTATTTCAATTATCACATTTTCAACTCTAGAGTTTCCATTTCGTTCTTTGTTAAAATAATTTCTATGTCTGTGTTGATATTGTCCAGTGGTTGAGACATAAAGCCAGCATACTTTCAATTACTTCCTAAAGCATAGCTTACTTTAGTTCTTTGAATGTATTTATAATGGCAACTTTGAATTAGGACATTTGGTTACTCTTACAGGGCCAAATGTCAGAGGAGGTATTTTGGTTTTTGGTTTTTTTGTTTGTTCCCTCTCCCTACCGGGACCTGGTTTCCTGTGTACGGTCAGGTTGTTTCTATGTGTTTGCATATCTCATATGTTTCTGTTGTCTCATAATGTTTTTCACTAACCCTAGGACTTGTTATTGTTATTTATTCATTTAGTGAGTGGCTGGATTATTTTAGCAGTGACACTTCTTTCCCCCGAGTAGTATAAAGCCTCTGATGCTGTTCCTGGTATCATAGTCTTCTATGTGCCCTCAGTTATGCTGATTTTGTCCAGGTTCTCTGCTTCTTTCCCTGACCACACCAAGTTCCTAATCTCTACCAACCCATGTCTCCTTGCTCTATTCTTCTATTGTTTTCAACAACACCCTGAGGCAGTAATTACTTGATAGACTCATCCAAAAGTATTCAGTCACCTTTGAAGGAACATTTCCTAAAGCTAGTGTTTTAAATGCTTCCAAGTTGTGTCACTCTCAGATTCTCTCCAGGAAACTAACTAATCTATGCTTTAGTCTCTATCATCAGTGAATCTACCAGTCTTCTTCCAGGTGTAGTTCATCACAGCCTTTTCTGTTTTTGAGAGTATGCTTGGGACTGAATTTCTCTGTGTTGTTGTTAGGTGCCCTGGACTCTTACCCCCTCATAGGATTTTCAATGGCTGATTGTTTTGGGATTGCTTCATGAGTAGATTGCCACATCTTCTCCCAGAACTTCTCTATACTCCCTTACACATTCAGTCAGTTTCTTTGGAAAGAGGCTTGGGGCTGACTGTCTTATAGCCTGAGGAAAACCCCTGGGGAGACTCAGGAGATGGTGGTGGGGACCATGGTGTTCTTATCTCTGAGTGACAAGCCCCTATTTTAGGACTTGAGCAATCAGGGGAGATGGGAAATAGGTTCAGATCTTCATGGTTTATCTAGTCCAGAGCTACTTTATGAGCTAGTGCCCCCATTATCTCAGTGGGGCTTCTCCAAAATTTGTACTTCCACCCCGTGAGTGACAGGCAGACAGAAGAAAGGATTCCCCAGATATTGAATATAATTGCCTAGAGTTTAGTCTCAGCAACAGGTGGCTGGAAGTAGGATCAGAAACACTGACATTGTGCTCCTTCCAGGAAGAAACACCTCCACCTTGGAGCTGGATGGAGAGAATGGTCTGTGTTTTAGTCTGTACCACTCACAAGTAAGAGTTTCTATCTTGCTGACAGAATTTTCTCGAGCTATAACTGAATTTTAGTAGATTTTCTTACTATGTCTTGATGGATATTTTTCATTTTCTGTGTACCTATCTCTAAGACCATTTCCAGGGAAATAAATAATTATTTTCTTTGTAATTTTCATTTTATACTGGGAAATAGGTCAATGGAACTCCTCACATTGTCATGCCACTAGTACACCTGGGCATTGGTTTTACAAATTCTCCCAGGTGACAAAAACATGCAGCCAGAGTGGAGGACTGCTAATGTTGAGAAAGCATTCATAAGGCAGATTCAGTAACAAGCAGGACCCAACTTGTAGTAGCTCCTTAAAATTATTTCCATTACATGTTATTCATAATGCAAACATATTTTTCAAAATTCCAAACTATTCTTGAGGACCCTAACCTATGGGATATAGCACAAGCTTGAGCCTTTATCTGATTCTAAATGTATTTTTTGCCATTCTTTCTTATTTAATTCCTTACAATCAGTACAATCCTATTTTTACTCAAAGGTGCAATGCTCTTTGAACCTGAAGTCTTTATAAGGAGTAAATTTATCCTTCTGATTCTACAAAGAAAATTCAAAATAAACACTTTGATCTTCAATATGGAAAGCAATAAAATCAGTTATTTTCATCAACTTCAATTTTTTAATAATAGATGAGTCTTTTTCTGTTTGGATAAGTGATGTGTTAATATTACATTTAAAATGCTGGTTCATATACATAACTTTATTTAAGGAAAATAGAGACACAAAGCCTCTAATAATGTCATGCTATTAGAAAAGGTTTTATGCTTTAAAAAAGACCCACCTTATGTGGACCAGATGTATTACATTGTCCATAAATGAACAAAATACATGCTTGATAATGTACAAAACTCAGGTTCCAATTTTCCTAACTTTTATACCTGAGGCAGTAATAAATGTCAAATTTACAAATCATTTTGCAAAGTGCATATTTGGAGTCCTGTGAAGTTCTCATTACCTTATTCAAGGTTATATTAAGAAAAATCAGAACTGATGTTGTGATCAGTGGTAGATTAAATTGGTCTCCCAAGAGAAGGGAAAAGGAGCATTTGAGGAAAATCATGGGATTCTTTTAATGATAGTTTTCCATCACAGAACATTACCCAATTTATGGCTTACCCTCTTTTCACTCTCAGTCTTAGGCACACTCATGTAAACATTTATACACACATCCACACTCATACAATCCAAACACAGGGCTTTGTTATTTCTATCAGTCTATGTAAAGAGGGATTTGAAATTAGATTGAGGTCTAAACTATTATACATAGCGAGCTTATCACACACATAATTGGTATGGAAGAGGCATTGGTTCTCTTTAATCTTTTTCATACTCCAAAGCAAGAAAAGAATGCCAATCTTCCTTACTGTCATACAACTTAAGAATGAGACATGAAAGACATCAACAAGGTGACCTAACAGAAAATCTTAGCTTCCACTCCTCCCACAGATAGTTCAACTAGTAACTACTCAAAGACCAGGATGTCTTTGTGAATACTCCAGTATGTCCATGCAGTTGACAAAACTGAAAGAAAACCAAATTAGAATGGTAAGAAAATGGTCTCACTTTGACTATGCTGCCTCTCCATCTCCTTAAAGTTAGTACAATACCAGACAGAGTGGATTCTCCTGGGCCAATGGTTTCAAGAGAGGGAAAAGAGAACCAGAGGCAGCCATTCAGCCTCGCTAGCATTCCAAAATGCTTTGCAGGAAGCCATTCCAGTCTCACCTCATGGGGAACAAAGAGGGTAGCAGCACAGCTAGACCACCAAGGTCAGGTCGAAATAATGGCAACCAAAAAGAGATACAGCCAGGTGTGATGGTGTATGCCTGTAATCCCAGCAACTTGAGAGAAGGCAGGAGGATTGCGAGTTCAAGGGCAGAGGCAGCCTGCATGACTTAGTGAGACCCTGTCTCAAGATCAGAAATGTTAAAAAATGGGCTGGGGGTGCTACCTAGTGGTAGAGCACTTGCAAACTATGTGTGAGGCACTGGGTTCAATTCCCAGGTACAAAATGAAAAGATAGAAAGAAAGAGAGAGAGAGAGAGAGAAAGAAAGAAAGAGAGAGAGAGAGAGAGAGAGAGAGGGAGAGAGGGAAAGGAAAGGAAAGGAAAGGAAAGGAAAGGAAAGGAGAGGAGAGAGAGAGAGATGGAGCTTACAATGAATGATAAGCATAAGGAACTTGTTGGTACAGCTGTGTTGTGGCCGGCTGTTGTGCCCAGTGGGATACCAACCAACTAGGTAACTCATCCACAAAGCAGAGCTGGCCATTTTCAGAAGTATGGTGGGAAGTTAATCCTGGCTTTAATCCCTGAACAACTAGTCCCCATGCCTAGGTTTGGAGTTCATCCCAATGATAACCACCCAGGCAAGTCCACACATTTCAGAGAAGCATAGGAACTAGGCTTATTTGACCCAAGAGGTTGGACAGTGTCTTGACTTAGCCAAAACTCCATCCCTTGGGTCAGTCTAGACAAGGAGACAATATTTAATGATACACTTCTAAGGAGTACAGCATCTTCTCCCCCAGCCCATCCCAAGCAGTTATTCCACCTAACCTTGTAGCCAAATCTGCAGTCCTGCCAAATTGCAAATCCCAAATAGCAAAATAGATATGAAGTATCTTGCCCAAAAAAGTTCATGTATCGAAGGCTTGGTACCCTCCTGCTGACACTATTGAAGTGATTGGATCTTGAGGACTGCTAGTTCATCAGGGGATTAATCCACTGATGAGTTTATAGCTGAATGGACTATTAGGAGGTAGGGTCTAGTTGGAGGAGGTAGGTCACTGGGGGCAGACCTTTGAAGGGTCTGTCTTTCCCTAGATCCTTCCTCTCTTCCTCTCCCTCCTGTCCACCATAAAGTGAACCACTGTGCTCCACCGTGGGCTTCCTGCCATGTTGTTTTTTGCCTCCTCATGCACAAGCTCAGAACCAACAGAGATAAGTGTCCATAGACTGAGACCTCTGAAACTATTAGCCAAAATAAATGCCTCCTCCCTTAGGTTATTTTTCTCAGATATTTTTCACAGCAACAAAAAATGAGTTACATATAGGGAATACATCTTCTGACCAGCCTTACTGCAGGTCATCATAGTACCCACAGAGCTCAGACGGTAACCCCACCTGACAAGAGCAAAGACAGTGGTGTGGCCAAATAGAACACCCAGAACAAACTATGCCTGCCCAGCTGGCCTTTATAGGATTACAGGCTAAATGGTGGTCTATGCCTGCCAGAGAACATCTGTATAAGCTGAGAGACATGGGTGTCTCTACAAACGTGCAGTCAAAAGGGTAAGAACACAAGGAGTACAAAGAATCAGCAAATCATGACACCTCCAAAAGAAACTAATAAAGCTTAAATAATAAACACTAAAGAAAAAGAAATGGAGATTCATGTCTGACAAAGAATTTAGAATATTTCTCATAAAGAAGTTCAAGGAACCACAAGAATATACAGATAGAAAGGTAAGTGAAATTTTGAAAAAAGATACACAAACAAAGCAAGAAGTTTTACAAGCTAATAGAAATGATGAAAGGAATACAAATAGAAATCCTAGAGGTGATGGTTATAAAGCTTGAGCTAAAATGTTAATAGAAAGCTTCAACAGAAGATTTAATCATATGGAAGAATCAGTGACTTGAAGACATAATGTTTGAGATTATCTAGTTAGAGGAGCAAAAACACACAGGAATGGAAAAGAATGAAGAAGTCCCACAGGAATAATGAGGTACTATGAAGACATAAAATGATTTCATAATGGGAATTTCAGGAGTATAAAGATGAAAAGGACCAGAAAGCATTTTTTTAAAAAAAATAAAAGGTGAAATCTATCCTAATCTGGGAAAAGATGCCTACATCCAAGTATAGAAAGTGTGGAACTCTCCAAGTTTAACCCAAAGAAGATTTCAACAAAAGCACAATAATGAAATTATCAAAAATCAAAGACGTAGGTGAGCTTGGTGGTACATACCTGTAATCCTAGCACTTGGGATGCTGAGAAAGGAAGATCACAAGTTTGAGGCAAGCCTGGACCACATAGGTTCCAGGGCAGTGTGGGCTATACGATGAGACCCTGTCTCAAAGAAAAAAACAAAACAAAGAAAAGCATTTTGAGTTCAGCAATAAATAAGAAACATATCACATGCAAAGGAGTGTCATTATCAGTAGATATTTCAGCATAAAATCTGACAACCATGAAACACAAGGATAACATATTCAAAATTGCTGAAGGAAAAAGACGATGCTCAATGACAATATTTTTCCCAGAAAAGTTTTCAAAAATGGGAGAGAAATAAAAACTTATCCAGATTAAAAAACAAAAAACAAACAAACAAACAAAAAACCCAGAGTCATGCCACATCAGCAAATGAAGTTCCCAGGGCCTTTACTCCATTCCCTTCGTTCAGGTTGATTGAAGGAGGCACCTCTTCAATTGTTGTTTGAATGTCTTCCAGCCTGGGGGCTCATTTTCCAGCATCATGTTTGATAGTACTCTGCTATTCATAAGATTTTCAATGGCTACTTGCTTCAGGAGTGAGCTGCCAGGTCTCTTTCCCTAATCCATTTTAGTCCGGAAGCTCAGCAGAAACCTGTCCACCATGGGTGGCCCTGCTGGTATCTGAAATACTAGTGGCATAGCTTTCAGCCTCACAGCAACACACAAACCCCCACATCACCACAAGCTGACAGACATTTAGGGGATAATAATAAATGCCTAAATCAAAAGAGAAGAGAAGAAAGATCTCAAATAAAAAACTTTAACATCATTCCTCAAGAACTAGAAAAAAGATGAACAAAGCTAATCCCAAAATTAGCAAAAAGGAAGGCAATAATAAAGGCCAAAGAAATATAGACTAAAAGTTATAAAAACTAATAAAATGAAATTTTTTTATTTTAAAATATTTTATTTACATTTTATTTTTTGAAATTTTAATGGACATAATGATTGCACATATTTATGGGCTACAGTATGCTATTTCAGTACATGGATATAATGTATAATGATTAGGTCACTGTAATTGGCATTTTCACCTCTTCAAAGGAATCTCATTTCCTTGTGTTGGGAACACTCAAAATCCTCTCTACTAGCTATTTTGAAATTAATGATTTCAACCATACTTACCCTTCTGCACAAGTTCTTTCTCATATATGCTGCCCTACTGTCCCATTTACCATCCTCTCTCCATCCCCCTCTCATCCTTCCCAGCCTCTGGCAACCATTAATGCTTTTATTCCCTCCCTTTATTGGTAAATGTTAGTGAGGTACAGAGTAAAGCAGCATTGACTTTTTTCCATTATGCAAGTATTAAATCATTTTTGGTTACACTTTTATCAACCTAAAAGGTTTATGGAACCTTTTGACTACTATGTAGTAAAACTCATATGCATCTTTGGGTTATAGTCCCCTATTTTTCGCATGTACTCCTGAAGTTGCATCATTTGCACTGAGATTATCCTCTCCCCGTTTATCCTTCTACATTGATTTCTCCTCTTCATCCCATCTTCCACAATCTTTGCTTCCTTTTACTAGTTCCTTTCCACCTTCTTTCTACTGCTTATATTGTACCTTCTTCAATAAATTTATCTGTGCATTTTTATATATCAACTTATGTGTAGGATTTTTTCTTCCTTTAAGTAAGATTTATCTCCCACATATGAAAGCATATGGTATTTCTCTTTTTGAGCTTGTGTTCATTTGCTTAAGATGATATTCTCCAGTTCCACCTATTTTGCTGCAAATGACATTATTTCATTTTTAATTGCTGAATAGTATTCCATTGTATATATGTACCATAATTTTTTACCCATTCTTCTGTTGATGGGCATCTTGATTGGTTCCCTATCCTTGCTATTGTGAAGAGTGCTGCATTGAATATGGAGATGCAGGTGTCTCTGTTGTATGATGACTTGTCTCCCTTTGAGTATATTCCCAGTAGTGAGATAGCTGGGTCATATGACAGTACTATTTTTAGTTTTCTGAGGTATCTCTATATTATTTCCAAAGTGGGTTGAAACAATTTACAGTCCTACCTACAGTGTAAGAAGGTTCATTTTTCTCCACATCCTCACCAGCATTTTGTTGTTGTTTTGTTGATCGTGGCCATCCGAACTGGAGTTAGGTAGAATCTCAGAGTTGTTTTGATTTGCATTTCCCTAATGGCTAGGGATACTGAGCATTTTTTCATGTGCTTAGCCATATGAACTTCTTCATTTAAGAACATTTGCTTTGCCTACTTGTGTTTTGGGTTATTTGTTGTCTTGGGATTTGCTTTCTTGGGTTCTTTTTAAATTCTAGAAATTAGTCTTCTGCCAGGTATGTATGATGTGAAAATTTCTCTCATTCTTAACTCTGTTAATTGTTTCCTTTGCTCTACAGAAGCTTTTAAATATCATGTAATCCCTTCTGTCAATTCTTGGTGTGATTTCCTGAGCAATTGGAATCTCATTAAGGAAATGCTTTCGTATGCCTATGTGTTGGAGCACGTTTCATATCTTTTGTACTAGTTTTAAGGTTTCTGGTTTTCTTTTGAGGTCTTTTATCCATTTTGAGTTGAGTCTCATGCAAATTGAGAATGCAGATCTGTTTTCATTTTTCTGCAGGTGGAAATCCAAGTTTCCCAGCACCGTTTGTTGAAGAGGCTATCTTTTCTCCAATTTGCATACTTAGCACCTTTGTCAAAGAACAAGGGTGTATCTAGATCTTCAATTCTATTCTGCTTGTCTTCGGGCCTATTTTTGTGTCCGTACCAAGCTGTTTTTGCTAGTATAGCCCTGTGGTATAGTTTAAAGTCAGGGATTGTGATCCTACCTGCAGTGGTTTAGCAGTTTAAGATTGTTTTGGCTATACGTGGTCTTTTGTGTTTCCATATGAATTTTTGGATTATGTTTTTTTTTTTATTTCTGAAAAGACTGTCATTGGAATTTTAATGAGGATTATATTAAATCTATAAATTGCTTTTGGTAGCATAATAATTTTTACAATATTGATTCTCCCAGACCATGGACAGGGGAGGTCCTTCCACCTTCTAGTATCCTCTGCAATTTCTTTCTTTAAACAATAGCCACAGCCAGGCATGGTGGCGCACACCTGTAATACCAGCGGCTCAGGAGGCGAAGGCAGGAAGATAGCACATTCGAGACCAGAGGCAGTCTGTGTAACTTAGCGGGACCCTGTCTCAAAAAGTAAAAAATTGGTCTGGGGGTGCAGCTCAGAGGTCCAGCACTTGCAGAGCATGCAGGCGTGAGGCCCTGGGTTCAACCCCCAGTACTGCAGAAACAAAAACAAAAACAAAACAATAGCCACCATTCTATTCCCTACCAATGTGAGATCAGCCTAGAAGTGAGAAGACATTGTATTTGTCTTTCTGTGCCTGACGTATTTCACTTAAAATGTCTTGTATTCCTATCCATGTTGCCACAAATGACAGGATTTCATTTTTCTTATGAATGAATAATACCCCATTGTGTATATATGCTATTTTTCTTCATTCATTCATCCATTGATTGACAGCTTTGTTGATCCTGTATTGGTTATTGTGAATAGTGCTGCAATAAACATGGGAATGTAACTATCTCTTTGACATACTAATTTCATTTCCATTGGCTTATATATCCATTAGTGGGATTGAAGGATCCGATATGAGCTGTATTTCTAGTGTTTTAAAAGACCTATCATTACTGCTTTCTAAATGTAGAACTCCATTAAGCATGTTACGTAAGGCATATCCTTTTATTGTTGTCAGGTGCCATCCAGTTGAATCCGATTCATAGTGACTCTATGTACAACAGAACAAAACACTATCTGACACTGTGCCATGTCTGGCACTGTTGTCAGTTCTACTCTTCTATTCATAGGCTTTTCAGTGGCTGATTGATTCAGGAGTGGGCAGCTAGGTGCTTCTCCTAAGCCTATAGCACCCAGTGTTCCCAGGAAATCTCCCATCCCATTGCTAACCACGCTGACCCTGCTTCTTGCTGTTAGGTACCGTCTAGTTGGGTTCAACTCATAGTGAACCTATGTACAACAGGATGAAACACTCCCCCACACTGTGCCATGCCCAGCACTATGTCATTGCTTTTCTGCTATTCATAGTGTTTTTGATTGCTGATTATTTCAGGAGTGGACTGCCAGGTCCTTCTCCCATTTTTGTGGTGCTGGAGATAAACCCAGGGCATCAGAGGGTGCTGATCAGCACTCTACAAACAGAGCTGAACTCCAGCCCCAGTGGTAATGAATTCCCCTAGTTTTTCTCTTCTTCAAGAAACGCTGTTCCTCCCTCGTTTATGAGGGAAAGTTTGCTTGCTATATTATCCTTTGCTATCAATGTTTTTCTTTAAGAATTTTTAGTATATTTTCCCATTCTCTCCTGGTCTGCAAAGACTCTGCTGAGAAATTATTTTTAGCGTAGAGTTGTTGTTGTTGTTGTTGTGTTGTTAGGTACCGTGTAGTCGGTATCTGACTCACAGCGACCCTCATAGGGTTTTCAATGGCTGACTGTTTCGGGATTGCCTTGGGAGTGGATTGCCAGGTCCTTCTTCCATTTTTGCAGTGCTGGGCATTGAACTCGGGACCTCAGAGACTGAAGTGCAGTGCTCTACCAACTGAGCTAAATCCCAGTGTAGGGTAGATGCCCTTAAACATGACTTGACATTTTTCTGTTGCTGCCTTTTGACATTTTTGTCTTTGACTTTTAATAGCTTGATTATAACATACCTTGAAGAGGACCTCTTTGTGCTATGTTTAATTGAGGTTCTTTGAGCTTCATGGATATGGATGTCTGTGTCTTTCCTTAGACTTGCAAAGTTTTTCTGTGTCATTTCATTAACTATGCTTTCTGTGTCTTTTTGCATCTTTTGACATAATGGTTTCTTTTTGGTCCTGTCAGTACTCTTTACTCTTTAAATTCTTTTTCTGTTCTTTTTTTACTTCTGTTAGCAAAAAGAGACAAGTGGAATAAAAAGCTTCTGCACAGCAAAGGAGACAACCTTCAGATTGACAGAAAGATTTCCAAGTCATACATTTGATTAGGGTTAATATCCAAAATATATAAGTAGCTCAAATAGCATAGTAACAAGAAAACAACCCAATTAACAAACCTGGCAATGTTTGGGATTTGAGGCGACACTTCTGAAAAAAAAAAAAAGGAGAATAAAAAGGAGAACAGATACATAAAACATGTTCAATATAGTTAATTATTGAGGCAATGCAAATTAAAACCACAATGAGATATCACTTCTCACCTTCAGAGAGAATATTATTAAAGAAAAAAGATAAAAAGTGTTTAACAAGTACATGGAGAAAAGAGAACTTTTGTATGCTATTGGTGAGAATGTGAACTAATACATTCATTTTGGAAAACTGTACAGCAGATCCTTGAAAGTGTAAAGTGTAATTACTGTATGGTCCAGTAATCCCACTTCTGGTTATTTAATAAAAAGATTTGAAATCACCTTGTCAAAGAGATGTCTGCCCTCCCATGTTCATTGCAGCACCATTCACAATAGCCAGCTTATGGAATGACCTAAATGTCCACCAGGAGAGAAGTGGATAAAGAAAATGTATTGTGTATACACAGTGCAATACCATCTGGCCTTAAAGAAGAAAGGAATGAACCAGATGCCGTGGCCCATGCCTGCAATCCCAGGAACTTGGGTGGCTGATGCAGGGAAATTTCAAGTTTAAGGTTAGAGGCAGCCTGCAAGACCCGTCTCAAAATTTAAGAAAAAATTTAAAAGGGGCTGAGAGTGCTGTTTAGTGGTAAAGCACTTGCCTGTCATGCAGAAGACCTTGGGTTCAATACCTCAGTACCAAAAGGAAGGGAGAGGGTGGCACAGGCTGTCATTTGTGACAACAGGAGTGGAACTGGAGATTATGCTAAGTGAAATAAGCCAGGCACAGAGTACAGACATCACACGTTCTCACTTATGTTGGGAATGTAAAACAGTTGAATTCCCAGAAGCGGAGAGCAGAAGCATGATTACAGAGGCTGGAGGGCTGGTGAAATGGAGAATTGAGGGTCAAAACACAAAGTCTTCCAGAACAAAAGTTTTTATTGAGATCTGTTTCACAGGATGATGAATATAGTTCACACTACTGTACTTTATATTTCAAAATCATGAAGAGAATAAGTTTTAAGTATTCTCACCACAAAAAATACCAAGCATTTTTGGTGATAGATATGTTAGTTTGTTATACTTAATTATTTTACATGGTATTAATAAGCCATAACATTACTTTGTTCTCCCTATATATACAATGATAAATTATCACCATTCAATAATTTTGAAAAGTAAAATGAGTCTTTTCACATTTTCTTTTTGCATGAGATTATTTTCCCCAGATTCAATTACTTTTAATCCATTCTAATTAATTTTACTTAGTATTTTTTTCTATTTGTATACTTACTTCTTGCTTTGTAGACTTATGTATGTTGGGAAAAGACAATGGGTCACTACTAAGGAGCCTGAATGAGAGTCTTAGTTTTACTATTTTTGTAGACGTGAGAAGACAAATCCTGTAATCCTTTTGTGTTTCATTTAATTCTTCTTTAAAAAGGACCTTCCTAAGGAACTTCTCAACCTGAACTTTTTTATGTTTACATATGATTGTTTTTCATAAATTAGTGAAAGATCCACTCTAATATTAAATTCATAAGGAGAGGTTAGGCCATCAATTATGGAAGCTTTCAGAAGAATAATCAGAAAAGTTGTTAGAATATGAAAAAGTCAAAATCAGTCAATAATGGGAGTTCTGAAGGACTTGATTTAAACAACATTCACAGGATATATTTAATATTGTGTATATATTCTCACTTGATACATCAGATTGTTGTTGTTGTTAGGTGCTGTCGAGTCGTGTCCACCTCATAGCGACCCTCATAGGCTCTTCAATGTCTGCTTGTTTTGGGATTGCCTTGAGAGTGGATTGCTACATCCATCTCCCATTTTTGTGGTGCTAGGAATCAGACTCAGCACTTCAGAGACTGCAGAGCAGCTCTATACCAGCTGAGCTAAATCCCAGCCTGATACATCTCAGAAGTAAGTAAAAACAGTCTACATAATGACACTTCTCATTCGTGACATTATAAAAGCTTTTCTAGTTTGTTTTATTTTGTTTGTATTTTACACTTGGTGATTAGAGTGTGGGGCTGAAGTTTGGCTCAGTTGGTGGAGTGCTGTTCTGCACTCTCTGAGGCCCTGGGTTTGACCCCCAGCACCACAAAAATGGAAGGACATGGCAGTCCACTCCCAAAGCAATCCCGAAACAATCAGCCTTTGAAAACTCTATGAGAAACAGAGAAGCACTGACATAGTGCCGGGAATGGCACAGTGTTATGGAGCGTTTCATTCTTTGTGTATAGGGTTGCTATGAGTCAGACCCCGCTCCATGGCACCTAACAGCAACAATAATAATTAGATCGTAAAAATGTCAGTAACCTCTGATTACCAGGGACCTTCAGTTGGGAAGAACATACCCTGATTGCAAATATTTCACAGAAAGTTATGAGAGGCAAAGAATGGGGTAGAATCAGCTATCATTCCTTCTTTGCCAACATCATAACTTTCTTCAGTTTATTTTCCGATGAGATTGTCTTCAGGGGAAGGAAATCCTATCCACTGAACATGTCTCTCCGGAGCACAACACAATGCATAAGTGATTATGCATAGTACATGGCATTAGAAAGAAAACTTTGCCCAAGGTTGTTTTATCATGAGTTATCCCATTGCTTTTGAGATCGAGATATTTGTGTGGATCAGCAACATGTATGAAGAGCCCAAGTGTGCAAGAGATGTGTTATTCCATTTACTCCTCAGAATAATTTACTAAGGTAGGAATTATATCACCACCGTTCAGATGACAGAATGCACAATATAAATAACTTGCTCAGAGTCATCCAGCCAAATAGGTAGTAAAATAGTGATTCAAATTAGATTCAAAGTGACTCTAAATCCATGACTCACAATTCATATGTGAGAGTAGGGAAGGGGAGGCAAAAATAACTAATATTTCAAATAGGCTTTCCTATCAACACCACTCCTAGGTCCCTAAATGATATTAATTAAATCTTTTTAATAATGATTTTTTCACTTACAAAAATCACTACTCATACATTTATTATCATGGCTTTGTCTTTCAAATATACAACATTGTCTGTTAGGAAACGCCTCATGGTGAGTGAGAAAAGTGCTTTATTGAATAGAACAGAAGCTCTGCATTTGGTCTTCTCTGGTAGACCAGCTGACAAGATTATGATGGAGGTGATTCCTTCTGTTGTATCAGATAATTACTTAGTAATCTGTCATTAACTGAATTGATAGCTGTAAGAAAATCTTTGAAAGCAATAATTTAATATTTACATGTACACTTTCATTATGTACATTCAAGAAGAGGCTGAAATATACTATCTTTAGTTTATATACAAATTAAATATTCCAGTAATGAAAATAAGTACATTGATACATACTCCTGGTTCTGCTTCCTATCTAAATGGTAACAAATGAAGTAATAAGCTTCTGTTCATATTAAGTGATACGCATAGGTTGACTTACAATACCTCTCAAAGGAACTTGTAAGAGAAAAAAATTGTCATAATTTTCACCTCCTCCGTAACAATCTACTCTAGAGGTCACACAATTCCCTTTAAACTCAATTACTTCACAACTGAATGCTTCAATAACCTACTAAAACTAGCAGACACAGTGTTATTAGTGAGCCAGAAGAAGAGGAAAACCCAGAGCAGCCATCAACCTCCTTCGTTTCTATGCAGTCAGCCCCTTTGTATCCCTGATAACAATGACAGGAAAATTTCTCAGCCATCCTTGCCAGATCTGTATCAGACACCCTTCCCTTCACAATAAAGCCCCCATCCTCAGAGGCTACTATATGGTAACTTGCAGGGTTCAAGTGCAGGTAGTCAGGAGCTTTCCATGTCTTCCTTAGGCATCGCCCGTTATTCCTGCAGAGGTGAAGGCTGCACACCTCAGCTGCTCTACTCACATTGACAACGTAGCTCCCTAGATCAGAATCCACATACTGCTTCACCTTTGTACAGTTGGCCTAGAAACGTAGAAACAAACAGATTTAAGTGCATCTCCTAGTACTAGTAGAGGTAGAGACCCATGAGGCAGCTCTTGGGACTTAATTGAAACCAGATGACATGGTTCCAGCTGGAGAACTCTTAGGCTCCTGAGCACAATAACTCAGGGGTGTCAGAGCAGAAACAGGAGAGGTACAAGGGACAGGAGGTGGAGAACATGGCATAGTCAAGAGAAGCAACCTGGAAATTGGCCCCAGTGTCCCCATATGGGACCTTGCCTCCCTCCAAATCACACCCTTTGTTCGTTCCAGCTCCCAAGTTAATAGATATAAAAAGAAAAAGAACAAACCCAAATCAAAACTCCTTTCGGACCTGCTGTCCTTTAGTCACCTTTGAGGGATGTGGGGCCTTCCATGATTATTTTAGAATCTGGATCATCACATTCCATTGATTTATTGTAGAACATCCACCTGTCGCTTTATGAATTTTCTGATTCATTGTGCTTAAATATCACCTGTTCTGGGTTCTACACTTCTACATGCAGCTTTAACACAGGAAAGTTTGTACTCATAAGGCTGATTAGGTAATTTGTCTGTGTGTGGTTCCTATTATGTGCTCTAAACACAGGCCTCCTGAGCTGTACACACCACTTCCTGATGAAGCTTTTCTTATAGGCTGGAAGGACTGAACCTGGAAAGTCAGGAATTGACCCTTGCAGTCTCTAATTCTCACAGACAAACATCGTCACAAATTATTGTTGTTAGGTTCCCTCAAGTCGAATCCCACTCATGGTGGCCCTATGTATGTACAACAGAACAAAACACTCTGCCATGCCTGGCACTAAGTCTGTGCTTCTCTGCTATTCATAGTGTTGTCAATGCCTGAATGTTTTGGGATTTTTCCAAGAGTGGGCAGCCAGGTCTTTCTCCCATTTTTGCGGTGCTGGGGGTCAAACCCAGGGCCTCAGAGAGCACAGAGTATCCCTCTACCAACTGAATCAGACCCCAGCCCCAGTCATAAATAGTGCCATGGGTAATGTCTCAATAGCAATAAATTGAGCCAGTGAAATTCTAAGAATAAAGTCAGACTATCATGGACTTGCAAAAAATTCAGTTTAACCCAAAATGTTGATGATACAAATATTATAAGCCAAGGCAAAATGTGTTATGCTATAGAAATATAAACAAGCAATATCTGGAAATACAGAAGAGATTGTGATTAATGTAGATTGAGGGAAACCCTGAAGATTTCTTGGAGAAATAATAGCTAGGAGAAATTTCAAGAAACTTTCAAATCTTTTTTCAAATCCTATTAATTTTCAGCTGATTTATCTGTAGAGAAAAAATAAGTTCAATATGATCATTAAAAATTAGCATCTATTTCTAATTCTTAAAATTGGATACAACATGGTTCATGTAGTGGTTGAATGCAAGGCTTCAGCTTCAAACTACAAGGGATTAATACCAGCTCTCTCACTAACTAGCCTAACTAGCTGTTACCCTGGTTAAGGTTCCTATGTTGTCTCCTCATCTATCAATGTAGTTGGTATTCAGTACCTCATATGACCAGTAAGTGAGCTAAACCAAAACAATAACAACAAAAATCTCTTAGTTATACTGATTGCATATAGTAAACATCCAATAATGTCAGTGTTATAAGTCCTATCTTTATTGTATTCACTGAGCCTTACCTATGTACCAGACACTGATTTTGACTTTTCTTTTAAAACTTGTTTCCCATCAGAATCACGAGAACTTCCTTTACAGTGAATAGTATAGGAAAACAGAGAAAATACTTTTAAAAGAACATTAAATATACTGTCAAGTCACTGACTTACCTTGGATGAAGTTAAATTCATGTCTCCCCAAATAACAATGCCTGCAGCACCCAAGGCAGCACTTTCTCCTATGGTGCTAATTAGATCTTGCTAGATGGAAGAGAGTAGAATTCATTACTAATCTGAATGAAAACCAGCCTACCAGGGATTAGGATGAGAGACTGAATAATTTTCATAGAAATTACAAATACAACAGCAAACAAATATTGTTCAAGAAAAACTTACATTTTGCCATGCAGCATATTAGTTTGAAGACAAATAGCCTGTAAATAGTCATCAAAAGTTGTTTATTTGAAGTTGATTAGGGACGTACACTCACAAAGTAGCTATATGTACATATTGATAAACAGAATCCAAAAGCTTTCCTTCTCCAAATACAATCCTCTCAGCCAAGTTCCTTTTTCATTTTGCAGTATGCCTTTTTGAAATTTCACCTCCACAGTGATTCAAATGGATTTGTGTCATTTTGATTCCAAAGTTAGGAAAGGGGACAGTGTGCAATTCGTTCAGGCCCTGATTTTGTCCAGCCTTGATATTTGGTCGCTTGGGCTTTATTTATGACTCACATAGCAATCTCAAAGCCACCACCATTTTTGTGCGATGGTTAAAATATAGGAAAACTAGATTTCAGCAAGAGGAATTTTAGTTTTATAGTCTGAAAAGATTATTTTTGTGTGTTTAAAGATTAACATGGATCTAGAGTATTTTAGGGAGAAAATAAGAGTTGAGTGTATGTAGTTGGTTTCCTAGTCTATTAAGGTGTTATTCTTCCTCTCTTTAAGAAACTGAATAGTCACCTTTCATTCCGGTGATGAATTTCTGCCCATCATGTGCTAGAAAGTGTGGATTTGATGGAAAACAGGGAAAAACTTTACTGTGTTTTGCTTTGGCCACTTTGCCATATCAAAACATGAGAAATTAATCTCCTATCTGATACTTCTATAGTCTACCACTCAGACTAAGGTTTTATAATGCCAATTTTTATACTTTATTTTTCTGGCAAGTGTTCTGGTAATTTTCAAAACGCGAAGAAACTTTGGTTTAAATTAATTTCCTTTCAAGTTCACATCCATTTCCATTCTCTGTGACCACAGTATTGACTGACTATATCAGAGAGTACATGACAGGAAGGAGAGGTTCTGAGGCTCAGTTGAGATGGGTAAATGAAAGCATGAAAGTTGTTCATGGTTTGATGAATAGAAACAGAGGAAGAAAACCCTGGTATGGTGGCACAGGCCTGTAATCCCATCAACTCTGGGATGGAAGCAGGAAGATGGCAAACCCAAGGCTAGAGGCTTCCTGTGTAACTTAGTGAGAGCCTGACTCAAAATAAAATATTAAAAATGGGCAGGGAGTACATCCCAGTGGTACAGCCCTTGCAAAATATGTGTTAGTCCCTGAGTTCAATCCCCAAGTATTGCACACCAAAAAAAAAAAAAAAGAAGAGGAAGGAGAATAAAGAGTAGAGGAAGAAGAAGAGGAGGAGGAGGAAGAAGAGGAAGAAGAAGAAAGAAGAAGGAGGAGGAGGAGGAGAAGGAGACAACAATGTAGGGGAGGAGGAAGAAGCAGCATCCATGCAGCACTCAGCCTTCACCCTCTGCAATGCCCTCGCCTTTTGCCTCTTGCAAAGATATGCAGGAGCAGAATTTCTTACTCTGCTTATTTTAAAACATTCCTGAGCTCAGGGAGGCCATAGTCATGTGGTGTGGTCAGTGGGGCAGAAGTCCTCAACAGCCTTCCTTTGGGTTAAGGCATTGTCATCAAAGGAAACATGGGACATAGCACTTACATGTTGTGTTTAGATAGACAAAGACATGTGTATAGATTGTTGATCTATATTCAGTATGGAAATTATAGGTGTTTTTGGTGACATCCTAACTTTGTGTTAGCTTCTTCCCATTTGGGAGAGGGTTCATAGGAAAGGATTATAAATCCCTTGTCTTCAAGCACATGTTGACTAGAGATGAAAAGAAAGAGAAAATACTAATGAAATCTCTTACCAAATTATTTCACTATCACCTGACAGAGCACAGGGTGCTAAATGAATCGCAGAATATGTTTAAGGGATCAGTAAAAAAAGGCACAACCCTGCTAGAGATGAGATGCCTTTGGGAGTAGACAGGAACCATTTGAAAGCATAAGCTACATGAATGGTGCCACCTGAATGGAGAAGTAAAGGAACAAAGTATATGTAGTGAAAGTGAACCTCCCATATCCTGCTGGGGCCTGGGGCTGCCTTGCTACTACCCATGATCCTCAGGCTCAAATCAAGTGTTCAGAAGTCGAGTGTAGGGATGGATACCCAGAGGACTCATCCTCCACCCTTGGGTTTCAGCCCTCGAGGCTCACCAGAGCACATGTAAGTAAAGTGTCCACTATAGGGAGCTGGAAACTTATCTCCTTTTGTGTGTTGACAGAAGGAACATTAGTTAATTACAGGGATAAAATCTTTAAATCTACAGCCAAGGAAACACTATTCATTATTTTTATAAAATATAGCATCAAATTATATCTAGGTTGCATTTATGTATAGGCAATGTATGCAATCTTCCACGTAAAATGAGGTATTCCTGCCTCTGTAGTAATTCTCCAAGCTGTAGTGATTGCCTGAGATTCTTACATATCCCATGATTAAGTTCAAGGCTTTGATACTTGTTAAAAAAACAATAGCCAGATATATTTCTGTAGTGCTTCAAGTTTTCATATGCCTTTTCTCACTTAATTTCCATAATACTTCTGCTAGGTGAGTAGGGTAGGTGATACTGTACCATTTTCATGCATTAAAACACTGAGGCACTGAATCCCAGAAAGATGAAGAAATTTGCTGTTGTTTTTAGGTGCTGTCTTATCAGGAATCATGGCAACACTATGTCCAACAGACAAAACACTACCCAACACTGTGTCATGTCAGGCACTATTGTCATTTTTCTCTGCTATCTGTAGGGTTTTCAATGACTGATTATTTTTGCATTGGGTTGCTGGGTCCTTCTCCCAAGCCTACAGCACCTGGTATTCCCAGGCAGTCTTCCATCCAAGTACTAACTAGGCCCAACCCTGCTTAGCTTCGGAGATGTGAAGCCAGGGTGGTACAGCTGTAGACAAGAGGTTTGCTACTTGTAATTCTTTTTAAAAATATTAACTCTGTGTGTGTGTAGGAGTGTGTGTGTTCTAAATGAAGACATCTTTGAGAAAGTTAGAAATGGAAGCCTTTAATAGTCCTTTGGCATTTGGTAAAAATAGATGATCAGGTTTTTAATTTTTTGTGAGCCTGTTTTTATGGTTGATAGAGTACGGAGCTGATGCTGTGGAAAATAGATTGACTTTCAGAAAGGAAAAGGATTGAGAATGAGGACTAAATCTTCTAGAGAGCACACATGTCCTATCATGTTACCCCTGAATGTTGCACCTCCAAATATGTTACGGTGAATTTATCTCCCTTCACCCTGTTTGGCCCTCAAGAGTACTGGGTAGTCAATGACAGTTATCATCCCTCAAAAAAGCAGAGGGACAACCTAACACAGGGACAGTTGTGGAGAGGCAGGACTGCCTGGAAAGGCCAAAATACCCGCCTTGCTAGAGGGAGAGGCATAATTGCCCACCAGGTCACTGTGTCCTTTGCTTGACATTGGAAAGTTTGCTGGTGCATGCGGAATAACAAGTTTTGAGAACACTAGTTGATGTCATGGTTCCTGGAAGGTCACATCGATTATCTCTTGTGATTTGGAGGGGATGTTTGGAGAGTTTGACCTGCCCTCTAGGTTGATCATACCTTTGATTGGTATAATTATATGATGCGTAGTAAGAAAAAAGAGATTAGAGAAACAGTGACAAGGTTAAAAAGTTCACGCATTCCTTCTCTGTTGCCTGTGATTATTACAAAATAAAGTTAAGATGTAAGGAAAGGCTAGAGAGAGCCCTAGAGCTCTTGGCCGTGGCTCACTAACATTCTTGGCTGTCCATCTCTTCATTTCTCCTGGAACATTGAGACAACACTATCATTCTTTATTCCATTGTGGGTTTTATTTTTTTATTTATTTTTTTGGCGGGGGGTTGTTTTTTGGTGGGTTTTTTTTATGTTTTTTTGTTTTGTTTTGTTTTGTTTCATTTTGCGGTACTTGGGGGTTGAACCAGGGCCCGGCATATACTTTGCAAGTATGCTATCACTTGGCTGCACTCCCAGCCCACTTTTTATTTTTTTATCTTGGCACAGGGTCTCCCTAAATTACACAGGCTGACTCTGCCTTCGAACTCACTATACTCCTGCCTCTGCCTCCAGCATTGCTGAGATTACAGCATGTACCACCACACCCAGATTCATTCAGTTATTTATGGCTGACCTTTCTAGGTAGTATTAATATCAGTTCACAGTGAGATGTTTTCTGTCTTCAACTCATGAATACTATCAGAGATGGCATTTTCTGTTCTTCACATATACGCACTATTTCTCCCTCTGATGAATGTCCCCTACTCTTTATGTTCTATCGTTGCTGTTGTTGTTGTTAGTCATACCTGGATGTTTCCTCAGCCTCCTTCTTGGGCTGTTTAATACTCAAACCTTCCTTGTATTTTAATTCAAGCTGGTAAAGTGAAATTTGTGATGGTAGAAAAAAATGAAATGCTTCTGTTAAAATATATGAAACCCCTGGTGTCCAATACTATCTTAAAACATTACTATATCACAAATGGGAAGGTCTGAATATAGCTCAAATATTCTCAATGTAGAAAATTTACTCATAATTATCCAAATCCAAAGATAATAGAGTATCCACCACTTTTCTTAGAAGTTTCTGCTTAAGTGTCTAGAGTGACAAAGGGAAATAAAAGCAGGCTGAGAGTTCACCTATTTTAAAGTTTACTCTCATGGTATGCATGAATTCTTTGGCACCATATGAGACTTCAGTAAATATTGCTGGGCGCAGTGGTGCACGTCTGTAATCCCAGTGGCTCGGGAGACAGAGGTGGGAGGATTGCAAGTTCAAGACCAGAGGCAGTAACTTAGCAAGACCCTGTCTCAAAAAAATGGGCTGGGGGTGCAGCTCAGTGGTCCAGCACTTGCAGAGCATGCAAGCTTGAGGCCCTGGGTTCAACCCCCAGTACCGCAAAAAGAAAAAAAAAAGACCAGTAAATATAAAGAATAAAACTTATTTATGAGTTTTAACCTAAATTTTCAAAACCAAATACTAATGATTTAAGTATTAAATTTAGAAGCCCACACAACTCTACTAATTTTTCATTCATTGTAGTCATAGAAGTGATAATAAATCAGATGGCTAAATGTGTACGTTTACCTACTTTTAATAGATTTGCAACTTCCTCATCGAATTTTAAATTTTTTAAAGTTAATTGGGATAAATCAAAACTTACTATCTTAGCCATTTAAATGTATAGCTCTGTAACATAAGTATATTTACATTGTTGTGCCTCCTTTATGATTTTATCAAAGCTGTTACTATGCATTTAATAGAAAACTTTCTTTGCTTTTTCTTTATATTTGAGATGGTTAGACCAGAGCAGGAATGTGTTTCATTGCATTTCCACATCTCTGAGCAAAAACTCAACTTTAAAACATCCTCTCCAGCATTCTACCCTGTTCTCCATCAACTATTTCAATACTCTTCCACAATAACCAGTATAATCACATTGGGGAGCAGGAGATATAATAGTTATGGTATCACACATTAACCAATTCCTGCCTTACTACATTCTTTGAAAGAGTGATAATAGGTAATTATAATTAAAACTAAGTTTTCATAAATGAAGAGTCTGTGTGGATCCATAGTCCAGAAGGGATTATGCTGTAACAGCCCATTACTTGGTTATTCTTCAAAGAGCATAATTCACAAAGAAACATCACTTTTAGAAGAATGGAAATCCCCCACCATTGAGCAAGGAGCTTCTTACCTTAGATAGGAAAAATAAAGGTTCATCTCTGTACCCCAGCCTGGTGTAGACAAATACAGGCAAAGCATAATCATGAGATGTCATGACGGAGATCCTCATGGATTCATGCACCCTAAATTGTGAGAAGCGCAAAATATTTTCACTGTCTCCGAAGGATTTCCTGACGCCAATAGAAGGATATAAAGCAGCACTGCTATTCCAAAGCCAAGACAGCTCATTGTTCCTCAAAACTTCCTCTTCTGGGCATGACCCAGTATAGTTTGGGACATTAACATTATAATTATGGCAATCAGGGTACAAATAATAACCCCAGAGGCCCTTAGGTCGGCTCTTAATTCCCAGTTTGATGGTTTCCTTCATGAAAGCTTTTGCACTTTCTTCAAAAGTTGCTTTGGCTAAATATTCAATAGTAGTAGCTGATTTATTCTCTTGCATATCAGAAATAAGCTCTCTTGACTTCTGCCTGTAAACATCTTTCATGTTCCAGTTCCGGACCCACTGTGGGCGCCAGTACTCCCAGTCTATAACAGCAAGTCCACCGAAGTCTTCAGCAGGAATGTAATAATTAATGTCTTGGTCAGCTTTTTCCAGATGTGCTTGCAAGCTTATGTTCTGGGGGAGACCTCCATTAATAGGGACCCCCTGTGATGTATACCATGGGTAATATCCCAATCTGTTGACGTAAAATATAGTGACGTTTTGCCCCCTGGCCTTGGCAAGTGGGCTTCCAGTCACTTGAAACATTTTCAAATTCATTCTTAAGTTATATTTTATCAAACACTGGTCTGTTGGAGCATTCCAAGCAGCTATAAAAGGTTTCCTTTGATAAATTGGAAGTCGGGCAGGTTTTAGAGAAGACATAGGCTTCGGAATAAAAACTGTGAGCAACCATGATGTAAGATGAATCGGTTGAACAACACAAATCCTTAATTGTCCTTCAGAAAGTAGTTTCATGATAAGATAAAAACTTAAGCTGTCTTTAATGTACTCTGCAAGACCTGTGGAGAGATTTACTTTTAAGTTAATATTTACTTTGAGGATAAAAACCCTCAAATACTAATGGATATTATTATTTTCATCCATTGATAAATATCTGAACTCCTCCACGATACAAAGGTAAATAAGATTATCCCACTTAGTAAAATGAAATATACTATACTGAAGTTCTAAGTTGACTTTAGAAGAGAACAGTATTTCAAAGAGGATCTAAGTTTATAAAGCCCCAAAGAATTGTGGCACTCAAAATAGCCCCTTTTCCTTGATTTTTTGATTATATTATGTCTCACGGTAAATAAAATGCATGTGGGTTCATTAATAGTGTGAGGGAGATTGTCTTTCAACTTTAAATTCAGATCTTTTTTCTTCTTCTTCCTCTTTTTCCTCTCCCTCCTCCTCTTCCCCTCCTCCTCCTCCTTTTTTTCTTTTTCGAGATTGAGAGTTTGAACCCAGGGCCTTACATATACTGTGCAAGTGCTCTCCAATGGGCTACACCCAAAGACCGCCTTTTCTTTATTGAGACAAAGTCTCACTACATTACCAAGATGACTCTGTCCTCAAGTTCATAATCCTCCTGCCTCAAAGCACTGGGATTACAGGTGTGCACTAACACACACACAAAAATTTTTTTTGAGTCTGGGTCTTTCTAAGTTAAACAGCCCACTACCAGCCTTCAACTCAATGATCCTCCTGTTTCTACCTCCTGAATTGTTGGGATTACAGGCTTGCACCACTGCTTTTAACTCCTCTTTGAGACTAGTATTTATATGAACAAAACAGTTCTATTCTTCCATGACAATTGTACTTCCTGCTTTCAGTTCTATGGAAAACATAGCTTTCCACTGACTATTCTTTTCCCCTCACAGGGCACAGAACTTCTTTCTGCATTTATTACAAAGTTACCAAGTGATTCTTTTCTCCTGTCCTGGAATATCATTATTTTCCTTGCTCCTGTTAACTCAAGGTATACATTACATAGTAGATGGCCTTTCACCTAGAGTCATTTTCCTTTGATGATTATCATGTTTCTCAAGCATTGATACTTAAATGATAAATACAGTATTTCTAGGTGAATTCATTAAGAATGTCTATAATTATTTTTAAACTAACAATAGCAACATGATGAATGCAGTGGGCCTGGTGTTTACTCAGTTCGTAGAGTGCTGATCCTCACTTTCTGAGGACCTGAGTTCAATCCTCAGCACTGCAAAAATGAGAGAAGGATGTGGCAGTCCACTCCCGAAACAATCAGCCTTGAAAAGGGTAGCTATGAGTTGGACACGACTCAATGGCATATGACAACAGTAGGTAGCAGGTATTGCTCTTGATAAAATGTGCTAGTGCACAATGAATACAAGCAAAATAAATAAAACTCTGTGCCCATGTCTTCTGTACAGCTCAGGTTTCTGGTGCCCCTTTGTTGGCCTAATTAAGTATGCCTTGCAGAACATAACTCCCTTGGTTTGGCATGTCCCAGACACTTTCTTCTATCCCCTGTCCCCACCACCAATCTCCAGCTGTCTGCTTCTCCTGCCTCCTTCCTTCACCAGGGTACCTCCTTGGCCCTGCCCTTCAAACACTGTCTTTTGCCTCAGAATTTCTCAAGACCCCTTTCCCTCACTTGACCCCTGCCGTCAAACCCCCACAGCTGAGCGGTGGTTGTAGCAGAACAAGCTGCTTGATTGCCAGACCTCACCATGAGTCACCCTTAGCAACCTGCCTTTGCTTTCTTTTATGGGCTTGCTCCTCTAAACAAATCTCTACTTAGCAGAATTGAAGAAGAGTTGGTGAGATCTTAAGGGCACAGTTGAGTGAAGAGTTTAACCTAGACTTGAGCCCTGAGTTTTATCACTCATTTTTCTCTTCTTTGATCAGGATTCACCTGGGAACTGATATAAAGAAAAAGTTCCCTTCCTTCTGTGGTGACTCTTGTATGAGAACATGCTCCTCAGACCCCTCCTGTGACAGAACAAAGAGCCACAGGGAGAAGACCTAGCTGCTATTAGATTTACATTGGCTTCCCACTCTAATCTTGTCCCACTGAGAGGTGAATATGGCAAAGGCAACAGACAGGTAAGGTCTGTTTCTAGCAGTGCCCAGGACCTCGCCACATTATTATTTCCTCTCCCGGAGTGTGCGGAAGGTGGGAGGAGGTCCCCTTGGGGGAGCCAGGTCTGCTATGGACAGATATGAGAGTCTGCAAAGAAGCCTTTCTCCCCTACTTATTCCTCTTTCTTCTCTTGTTCTCTCCCCACAAATGCTTGTGATAAATTAAATTTTAAAAAAGTAAGAGTAGCCTTTGCCTTCAGGGGCTTTGTATTTGTCCTATTAGACATGAATAATCTCATACAATACCAATTTTGTTTTTCCTTTTTTTCCTTTTTTTTTTATTTTTTTTTCCCATACTAAAGGGTTGATCCCAGGGCCTCACACATGTTTTTTGTAAGAACTCTACCACAGAGTTCCACCCTCAGCCAATTTTTATTTTAAGACAGAGTCTCACTGAGGCAGGGTAGAAAGAGAGGGAAATTTGGGGGACGTGGAAAGGGAAAGACTTTTTTCCCCCCACAATCTGGTTTGAGTGTTGCCAGCTGAGAATCAGGAATTTTGACACAACTACCAAGAGAACTGCTGTGAGGACTGTCTGCATCAGGATGTTATTTTGAGGAAACATTTTAAATAATGAAATAATGAAAATGTTAAAATCACAGTAAGCCATGCTTTGAGTCAAAATGCATGTAATCTTTGAATTTGACCTGGCTTTCCTGTCTGTGCTTCTTTGAGACATGCCCAGACAATTCCCTTGTGACTCTTTTCTTGAAGCTATACAAGGTACCTCTTGAACCACCTTATAATCTCATTTTACTACAGGGAAGTTCCTCCAATAGAAGAACCTAAACATTGGAATGGCTCATCTTACTGGAACCTCCCTAATCCATGACATGGGCCTTTCTACGTGGAACTTAAGGCTCATGTCACACTAGGTGCCCAGAGGTGGGCACCCAGGACTGACATCACATGGAGCATGCCCTGGGTTAAAGAAAATTAGAGGGAGCACATGCCCAGCGACTGTTTCTTCTTGGGAAGCCCATGTCCATGTCTTCTCTCTCTCTCTCTCTCTCTCTCTCTCTCTCTCTCTCTCTCTCTCTCTGTCGCCCCCCACCCCCGGGTGCCCACATGTACTCTAAAGCATGTACTTAATAAACTCTGTAACTTTGTTTCACTCTTTGCCTCATCCTGAAATTCTTTTCTGGGAAGAAGTCAGAAAGACCCTGTTTAAATTGAGTGGAGGTCCCAACAAGGAGAACTCCTCAGGGTCCATGGCAACACTGAGCTAGCTATGTCTCTCTGCTGAACAGCCAGTGGCATCAATAAATTGTGTAGGCTGTCTCTGGCCTCAAACTTGGAATCCTCCTGCCTCAATCTCCTGAGCCACTGGGATTATAGACATATGCTACCACATCCAGGTGTTTTCCTTTTTTTATTTTTCTTCTTTTTTTTTCTCACTGTGTAGCCCTGGCTGACCTGAACTTCCTTTTGTAGACCAGACTGTCCTTGTACTTGTGCTCTTCCTGCCTCAGCCTCCTGAGTGCTGGGATTACAAATGTTCACCACCACACTTGGCACACAATACCAAATTTAGGCAAGTTTCTTGTCAAACCACAATAAAATGAGACACAAAAAAAGGCCACTTTTTAATTTTGTCTAAGCACAGAAAGAAATAAGGTCAATATATCAAACATCCTTCTCCAATGAACAATGAAGAACTACTAAATGAATAATTGGTATACTTTACCCAAGTGTACAAATGCCTCTGCCTTCTGACAACCTGGCCTTCTGAGACCCACCTCCAAATTGCCCAACCAAAGGCCAGCTCCTATACTCTAATAGGTTCTGTCTAACTCGCTCTAACTGCCACACCTCCTGGTTCCCAGTGGTATGAATGTGTTCCCCTTTGATGCAATAATTGACAAGCTAAACTTGTTTAAGTGCAGATATGTTCCTGGTGGTCTTCAGGGCATCAACTCCTGTGTGTAGAAGGCACTTAATATTCATTCATACATAAATTGATAAAAAACATCCATACATTGTCTCACTATGTAGCTCATATTTTTGCAATGGATCCATCTCTTGATATTTCAAGAGAAATGGATCCAACAAGAGATGGATCCAACATCACCTGAGTAGAGGTCCTCAGAAGAGGAACTCCTCACGGCAGGGCCAATGCTAGGCCACATCTCTCTCACCACCAGATGAGAGCTTAAGGAACTTAAAAGAGGCCAGTGACTAAAAGAAGCCAGAGATGTGAGAGAAAGGGTCTTATAGGGCCTCATAGGGACTCTGGCTTTCACTCTAGGTGAGATGGGAAAGAATTGTAGGACTTTGAAAGAAGAATGACATGATCTGCCTTGGGTTTCACTGAATTCCTCAGGCTGCTGTGTTGAGGCAAGTCTGAGAGGGAAAAGGCACGAGGCAGAAGCAACAGGAAGACCTTAAGTAAGTTCTTGCAATAGCCCAAGATAGAAATTAGAGCAGTTGGAACCATTATTTAGAACAATTTAATAATATTTTTATAATCGCCACACAGAAAAATGATACTATAGGTCAATGCTGCTATTTTAAATTATTTCCTATCTTTATTTATTTATATTATTTACTTTTTCTTTCTTTTTTTTGTAGTGCTGGAACCCATGGCGTTGCACATGCCAGGCAAGTGCTCTACCACTGACTTATATGCCCAGCCCTTGGTTTCTTGAGACAGGGTCTCATTATCTACCCTAGACTGGCCTGGAACTTGCTATATAGCCCAGGATGGCCTCAATTTATGATCTTCTTGCCTTTGCCTCTTGAGTGCTGGGATTACTTTGTGTTAATTTTGATTGCAGTTCTAAACTTCTCATGCACTCAGTATAATTTCTTTTTTCATTCACACGACAAGGATACTGATCCAGGAAATACTTAGGAAAAGCTTTAAAAGGACACATTCCCCCACTTAATGTTAATGTAGTAGTGGAAAGAATCAATTGCCCAAATCTAAAATTCTTCTGTTTGTTTTTATTGGTATTAGATTTTATTTTAAAATACCTTTAAAGATGCCAAGTTGTGTACTTCTAAATCCACAAGGGTTTGCAGAGATATTCTGAAGGACATAGTCCCTAAGGAGTTCAATAAATGTAATGTTTTGTTTCCAAACTCCCAGAGTACTGACTGAAGTGCTACTTTATTGCCAATAATAAAAATACAAATTTTTATCAGAATGGAAGACAGCAGAATGTCTGAATTCCAAGCTACCTCCTAAACTCTGCCTAACTAATTGTTAATGTGCAGTATAACAAAAATTTATGAGACCAACAAATAGTAGTAAACATCCATTTTTTTCTGATGACTGTCTTCTCTTGAAATATCAATGTTCAGTGAGCCAACTCTTAAGTGTTCCAGAAGAAGCAAAATATTTTAATCATAGAGATTTCTCAATTAAATTTTTCTCATAAGTTTTCCTTAAAAACGTAAGGCATGTTAAGTTGGTTAGCTTAGATATTAATAAGCAATAAATAAATAAATAAATAAATAAATAAATAAATAAATCACAACATATTAACAGGCAAAATGGGGGAAGAAGGGGATTCTGACTGACTCCACATCCAACCATAATGGATGAAGCCATGTGGGAGGCAAATCTCTAATGAAATTGGAAGGATGTTATTCTAATGGAACCCACGTCCTAATCCAAGGCGAATAGCTTGGATGTATGTAAACAAAGGCAGATCTTTCCAACATAGATATTGACCTATCCTTTTGAAATATACCAAACAAGTCAATTGAGCCATTTTAAAAAATAAAGACCCTAGGATTCATAGGCCCTAAATCACAACAAGTCTAGAGCCATACCACCCTGGCATCTGATCCCTTCTGACCTCAGAAGTTCAGTAGGGTCAGGCCTCGTTACTCCTTGGATGGGAGACCTAGGAATAGTGGATGCTGTAGGCTTAGGAGAAGGACCTGGAAGCCGATTCCTAAAGCAATCAGCCATCAGAAATCCAATGAATAGCAGAGAAGCACTGACATAGTGCTGGGCATGGCACAGTGTTGGGGGTAATGTTTTGTTCTGTTGTGTACAGGGTTACTATGAGTTGGGCTTGACTCAGTGGCATCTAACAATAACAAAAACCACAACAAAGGGCTTTTCCAGGCTGAGTTTGAGTTCCTGTGCTCATGGCTCAAATCACAAGAAGTGCCCAGAGCTAGGCACCTACTCCTATTGTCATTCTGAGTGAGCCCTAGTTTGGACAAAACTAGAGGAAACATGCACTCACTGTCCTCTTCTCTCGCCTTTCTCCTCCATTTGTGTGCCTCACCTTCCCTCGGGTGGTTTGAGGTGAGGCACCTTCTCTCAGGCCCACCATCTTCTCTGTCTCTCTGAGATAGCTTTCCTTCTAGAAGCTTGCTTAACTCTTCTGTTCTCTCTTGCTTTACCTTCTCCTGTGGAACAGAAATAACCTTACTCCAGTTCCGAGTATGTCTAAACTTCTCCAAGTGCCTCCACTTTCCCAGTAATTATTCCTTAAAGGTTTATTATCTTTTAATAAATCTTGTCTGTACTCTCTACTATACCTTCTGTGTTGGGTAAAAATTCTTTTATACACCAGACACAGAAACCAAATTTGCTAGCAGAATCCTGAAAAGACCTATCGCTTTGTGATATAATCCATTTTATGACCGTATTTCTTTAAGGCACCTAATTCATCCTTAGGTACTGAATTAAAGAAGACTGGTGTCCCTCCATATAAACAAATTTTACAACAATTATGCTCTCTTGTTTGTACAAAATTGCTTCTTTCCTGGTCTTCTTAAAAGTAAGCTTAAGTTTTGCAAATATATAAAAATTACTCCTTCAATGTCACTTATGCTAATGGAACATTCACTGTTATTCAAGGCAAAAGTCCACAGTTCTTTTCTGAAGCAAGAAAATTTTTCATTCTAAACAAATGTAGTCTGAGAGAGAATGTAGTTGTCTTTGTTCAGTGCCATCAAGTAGGTGCTCAACTCAAGAGTGTCCCTACGTACAACAGGCAAAACAGTATTGTTAGTGCTTCTCTACTATGCATAAGGTTTTCAATGGCGTAATAGATATTAAAAACCATTGATTTATTAAAGACTCATAAAGCTTTTGTGCTTTGGGAACATAAGGGATGCAAAGGGATTCTGATTGTACGGAAATAGGCATGACTTTGGGTAGCGTACTTGTTTCTTTTGGGCCTGACGTGATCATCACCCTCGAAGCAGAGCACTTTTGGTGATCTATAGAGGACCTTGTCCCACGGCCATGGCAATGAAATAAGCAAGACTACACAGCAGATAGCTAACCCTACAGTAATGGCAATAGGGCTATTAATATTCCCTCTTGGAAAAGAGGAGGCCCTCACAAGACCCTCCCCTGAGACTCTAATCATCGATCCCTCCTGCCCCAACGGCCTGTGATGCTAAGTTTAAAAGAGGTAAGTAAGTGGCCAGGGACAGGATTCTTGTGTGGTGCAGTTGTCTGAGTCACCCATGCTCCCGTAAGTAACCCCAATAAACTCATTGGTTCACCAAGTTCTACCTGGAATCCTTTCTTTGTTCTGTCTATGCCCTCTCTGTCAGGGATGAATAGATGTTCACGTTATGTTGCCCCAGGGAAAGTAGCTCATGGAATGCTTGTAAAGAAGGCAACATCTCACTTGGATTTTGTTGCCAAGATCATTTTTTATAATGCTATTTTAGAAAGTGGCATTCTTTTTTGCAATCTGGCAAGAAAGGGCCCTTTTCAGGAAATAAAAAGGACTTTGTTATTTTAATTGAATTTAACACCATCAGGTAGAACTTAACATTGTTAGGTGTGGTCAAGCCGGTATCGGACTCATAGCGACCCTCATAGGGTTTTCAGTGGCTGTTTCGGGATTGCCTTGGGAGTGGATTGCCAGGCCCTTCTCCCAAAACTTAACATTAAGGATTCTGTTATGATATTGTTGTTAGGTGCCACCAAGTAGGGTTCAACTTATACTGAGTGTCAGAAGAGTTTTCAATAGCTGATTGTTTTTTGGGGAGTGGACTGCCACATCCTTCTCCCATTTATGCAGTGCTGGGGATCAAACCTGGATCCTCAGAAAGGACAGAGGCGCACTCTACAAACTCAGCTAAGCCTGGCCCTCTCTGTCATGATATATGAGTATTAATAGCTCATCATATGTTGACTAATTACCTATGGTAATGAAAAATTTAAGCCTGCAGCCATAGCCCTGTGGCATCCGAGCCCGTCAGATCTTGGAAGCTAAGCAGGGTCGGGCCTGCTTAGTACCTGGATGGGAGACCGCTTGGGAACACCAGAAGCTATAGGCTTGGGAGAAGGACCTGGCAACCCCCTCCCAAAAATCAGTCTGCCATTGAAAACCCTATGAACAGCAGAGAAGCACTGACAATAGTGTTTCCCCTGTTGTACAGAGGGTCACTATGAGTCGGATACTGACTCGATGGCACCTAACAACAAATAACAACAAATGAAAAATTTACACTGGTTAATGGTTTTTTTGTAAGTACACAGTAAAGACACTGGTGAAAGTCTTGAAGAGATTGATTAGTATTATTATGCCCACATAACTCAGTGCATGATACCAGTATATTATTTATTACAAGTATAACAATATGTTGTAGAGTAATAGGACTTTGCTCACTTGTCTGTCAGTTGTTCTGTGGGAGCTTTTGTGTTGCTGTGATACTGAAAGCTGTGCCACTAGTACTACAGATACCCAGCAGGATCAGCCAGGGTGGACAAGTTTCAGCTGAACTTTCAGACTAGCAAAGATTAGGGAGAAGGACCTGGCAGCTGATTCCCAGAACAATTAGCCATTGAAGACCCTATGAAGAGTAGAGGAACACTGTCAGATACAGTGCAGAAAATGTGCCCCTCAGGTTGGAAGACGCTCAAAGGAGGACTGGGGAAGAGTTACCTCCTCAGAGTAAGAGTAGGCCTTAATGATGGGAATGGAGTAAAGCCCCTGGGACCTCCATTTGCTTATGTGACACAACCCAAATGAGAAGAAACAATTGTAAACATCTATTAATTGGAACATAGAATGTATGTAGTATGAGTCTAGGAAATTAGAAATCATCAAAGGGGAAATGGGAGCTTATACACATTGACGTCCTAGGCATCAGTGAGCTGAAATGGACTGGTATTACCATTTTGAATCAGATAATCATATGGTCTACTATGCTTGGAATGACAAAGAGAAATCGGGTTGCACTCATCATTTAAAAAAGACATCTCAAGGTTTGTCCTGAAGTACAATGCTGTCAGTGATAGAATAATATCCATAAGTCTACAAGGAAGGCCAAGTAATATGATTATTATTCAAATTTATGCACCCACCACTATGTCCATAAGTGAAGAAGTGGAAAATTTTTACCAGGTTCTGTAGTCAGAAATTGATTGTACAAGCCAGGCATGGTGGCACACACATGTAATCCTAGCTGCTCAGGAGGCGGAGGCAGGAGGATCGCAAGTTCAAGACCAGAGGCAGTCTGCATACCTTAGCAAGACCCTGTCTCAAAAAAGTTAAACAAAAGGGGGGGGGACTGAGGGTGCATCTCAGTGGTCCAGCACTTCGGTCATGCAAGCATGAGGCCCTGGGTTCAACCCCCAGTACCACAAAAAAAAAAAAAAAAAAAAAATTGATTGAACATGTAATCAGGATGCGCTGATAATTACTGGTGATTGGAATGCAAAAGTTGGAAATAAAAAAGAAGGCTCAGTAGTTGGATAATATGGTGTTGGTGACAGAAAAGATGCTGGAGATCACATGATAGAATTTTGTCAGACTAGGGACTTTCTTTGCAAATACATTTTTTGCCAACATAAACAGCAACTATACACATGGAATTCAACAGATATAACATACAGGAACCAAATTGACTACATTATGGAAAAAGACAATAGAAAATCTCAATATGAGAAGTCAGAATAACACCAGGTACTGATTGTGGATCAGACCATCAACTGCTTATATTCAAGTTCAACTTGAAACTAAAAGAATCAGAATAAGTGTATGAGAACCAAGGTATGATCTTGGTTATATCCCATCTGAGTTCAGAGACCATCTCAAGAACAGATTTAATGCATTAGACACTAATGATCAAAGACCAGACAAGTTGTGGCATAACATCAGAGACATCACTCATGAGGAAAACAAAACGTTATTAAAAAGACAGGTTAAAAAAAAAATCAAGTTACATGTCAAAAGAGACTCTGAAACTTGCCCTTGAATATCAAGCAGCTAAAGTAAAAGGAAGACATGATGAAATTAAGAAAAAAAAAAAAACTAATCAGAAGATTTCAAAGGGCAGCTCAAGAAGATAAAATCAAATATTATAATGATGTGCGAAGAGCTGGAGATAGAAAATACAAAAGGGAAGAACACATGCATTTTTTGCAAGCTTAAATAATTGAGGGAAAAACTCAAGCCTCAAGTCGCAATAGTAAAGGATTCTATAGGGAAATATTAAATGAGGCGGGAAACATCAAGGGAAGGTGAAAGGAATACACAGAGTCATTATACCAAAAAGACTGGTGGTTGATCAACCGTTTCAAGATGTTGCATATGATTAGGAGCCTATGTACTGAAGGAAGAGGTAGAAGCTGCCTAGAAGGCATTGGTGAAACACAAGGCTCCAGGAATTGATCAAATGCCAATTGAGATGTTTCGACAAACAGATGGCCGCACTGGAGGGTCCTCACTTCTTTATGCCAACAGATTTGGAAAACAGCTACATGGAAAACTGATTGAAAGAGATCCACATTGGTGCCTGTTTCCAAGAGGGAATCCAACTGAATGCAGAAGTTATTGAATAATATCATTAATATCACACACAAGTAAAATTTTGCGAAAGATGATTCACAATAATTGCAGCCGTGTATTGACAGGGCACTGCCAGAAGATCAGGCCAAATTTAGAAGAGGACCTGAAACCAAGGACATCACTGCTAATGTCAGATGGATATTGGCTGAAAGCAGAGAATATTAGAAAGTTGCCTATCTATGTTTTATTGATTATGCAAAGACATTGGACTTTAAGGATCACAACAAATTATGGATAGCAAAGAATGGGAATACCAGAATACTTCGTTGTATTTATGAGGAATCTGTACATGGACCAGGAGGCAGTTGTTCAAATGCAACAAGGAAACACTGCTCAGTTTAAAGTCAGGAAAGGTGTCCATCAGGGCTGTATCCTTTCACTGTACCTCTTCAATCTCTATGCTGGGCAAATAATCTGAGAAGCTGGACTTAAAAAGAAGAATGTGGCATCAGGATTAGAGAAAGACTCATTAACAACCTGCATTATACAGATGACACAACTTTGTTGCTGAAAGTATAGAGGATTTGAAACATTTAGTGATCAAAATCACAGAACACAGCCTTCAAAGTGTATTTCACCTTAACATTGAGAAAACAAAAATCTTTACAACTGACCTCTTTAAACTGCTGAAAAGTAAAGATGTCACATTGAAAATGAAGGTACACCTGACTTATGCCATGGTATTTTCACTCACATATGCTTGTGAAAGCTGGACATTGAATAAGGGAGACAGGAGAAGAACTGAAGCTTTTGAATTTTGGTGCAGGAGACGAATATTGAATATACCATGGACTGCAAAAAGAACAAACAGATCCATTCTAGAAGTGAAACGAAAGGGCTCCTTGGAAGCTAGGATGGCTAGACTGTGTCTTGCATATTTTGGACATGTTGTCAGGAGGGACCAATCCTGGAGAAAGACATCATGTTATGGTGAGTGGCGGGTCAATGAATAAAACAGGAAGACCCTCAACTAGATGGATTGACACCGTGGTTGCAACAATGGGTTTAAACAAAAAAGGATCATATACCTGGCAGAGTGCCAGGTAGTGTTTCATTCCTTTGTACATAGAGTCACTACAAGTTGGACCCAACTTGACGGTACCTAATAATTACAACAGGCAAAAATATTTGGAGGAATTAGATATGGAAAAAACGCTTTGGTAGAACTTAAATTCAAATTTCCTAATCTGTGAATATGGGACAGCCTTGCCCATGAGCCCTCGTCTGTGCTTCTGCAGCCCTGGAGCCCTTTCTCTGGTTGACATTTTCACATGAGACAGATTTTCTAACCCAGATGGGAATCCCACTGAGTTAGATTGCTGTATGGACACTTTACAACTATGCTTTGTCCTCCCATATTTAAATTGATTCATGTCTGAATTTACAATGCCCTTTGACATTGTATGTTTTTTACCTGGCATACCCCTGTCAATCTTCAGTAAATTTGATATAATTCCATTAAAATTAAGCAATGAGAAAAGATATTGACACCTAAAGAAACAGCTGGTGAGATATTATTGGCCTGTATTTTCCCTCTTTGTTTAGGTTTAGATGTTGCACAATTAGCTACGCAGATATTTCATATCTCTATCTAAAGAAAAGCCCTGGGCTTCCACTTTAGGTATACTTTCTTCATGAATGATGAAACTCTTGTTGCAACCAAATGTGCCAAGTCAGTCTAATTAAATTATCCTATGTTTCTATTTTTAAAAATTCAAAATTCCAAATGTGGTTAGCTATGCATTAATTTTCATGCATTTTTAAAAGATCACTTTGGTTCTTCACTTTGGTTGCCCATTTGCACAATAAGAAAACTTTCTGCATTTGGATATTAGTTAAAGCAAGCTGAATTTCTGCATTAATTGTAGCAGCATATGTTGTTGTTGCGGTCGAGTGGGATCCAAAATAGTGACGCTAAGTTCAGCAGAACAAATCACTACCAAACACTGTGCCATTCACATGATTTTTTTATGTCTGAGCTCAATGTTGAAGATACTGTTTTTCTTCTCATTTTAAGTCGTGCGACATCAGCAAAAGGAGGTCCCAGGGGCTTTACTCCATTCCCATAATTAATTTTGACTTTACTTTGAGGAGGCAACTCTTCCCCAGTTGTTTCTGAAAAGCCTTCCAGGGCTGTGGGTGACGGTAGTCACTTTCAGGCACTATATTTGACAATGCTTCTCTGCTATTCATAGGATTTTCAATGATTAATTGTTTGAGGAGTGGGCTTCTGGTTCCTTCTCAGTGAACTATCTGAGTCTGGAAGCTCAGCTGAAACCTGTCCACGGTGGGTGGCCCTGCTGGTATCTGAAACACCAGTGGCATAACTTTCAGCATCACAGCAAGAAGCAACCTCCCACAAAATGACAAGCTGACAGACATGTGGAGGATAGCAGCATATACTAAGGAAGAATATGAAGTAAATACTTTTTCATATAAATGATTTTAACATTTAAAAAATAATTTTATTTGTCTAAGGCTGCTGGGATTTAGCTCTCTGCAGTCTCTGAGGTCCCGAGTTCTGTTCCTAGCACCACAAAAATGGGAGAAGGACGTGGCAATCCACTCCTCAGGCAATCTCGAGGCAATCAGCCATTGAAAACCCTATGAGGGTCGCTATGAGTCAGATAACAACTCGACAGCACCACAACCAACCAACCAAGGCTGCTAGTTGCCTGCAATCTAGTTACACAAACCCTATACATTGAAGCCACTTAAAAACAGTTTATAATTTCCATTTGTAGTCTTCAAAAGATACCCAATACAGTAAGGAAATTCAGACATGTTCAAGTTCAAATTACACATTGGAATAAGAATGCAGGTGTTTTGAAGTGTCTATGTTGAAGGCAGAAGCAATTCTAGCCAACTTTTAAATCAGCCATTGTGTTAAAGAAACATTGCTTCTTGAAGAATGAGATTTGTGAGTTTTTTTTTATCAAATATATGTGGTAAGAAGGAGCATGGGATTCGTTAATTTGAATCTCTCATGAGCATTGGACCTGTGCTTATTGCTTAGGTAAATGATTTTATGTTGTGAAAAAGACAGCTGAAGAATGCTCCTTTAGAAGTTCATAGCATCTCTAATTCTATTATATGTAGAAAAAAATGGAGACTAAGGCTTCAACAAACAAGTAAAGATGAAGATGTAAGTATAAATATAACTTTAATTACTGAATTTGTTAAAGTATTTCCCAAGAAAGAATCAAATTTGCAAATGTTTGCTAAAAAAAGTTACATATTGAGTTTCAAAGAATCATGAAGAATAACCCCAGAATCTCTGCTTTTTAAATAAATTGTTATTTTTTAAGATTTTTAACTTTCTCTATGTAATACTTTTTTAATTACTTGCTTAGGACTCTTAACCATTGATTAAGAATCAGTATGTCAACAAGAACATTTACTTCATCAACAAGATGAATTCTAGTTTACAAGCAAGGCTAAAATAAATCATGTAACGAAGCTTTCTTGGATACTGCCGCAACAGCATCATACTCACCAATATCTCACGTAACAATGGTGTTAATATGTGTCACATTTAGGAGAGGAATTCCAAACACCATGAAGCAAAAAGGTCCGCCCACTGTCACTCTAATTCTATATGATTTGTACATAAGAGTTGCATGCTACTAAAAGAGAGAAAACAGGAGAGATACAGAAAAGAAAGTTTTGTATAAACAGATAAAACAAAGAATAAAAATAATTACAGAGATCATTCAAGTCAACATATTCCCATGCAGATATCAAAGTTTTGTCTTATGAGGCTTCTATTTTGTTTTGTTTTAATGTTTGGTATTTTGGAAAAATACAGCCTATGGATTAGTTACTCATGAATTGGGAAAGAAGGAGTTAGAGATGTTAAAATGTATTGCCTAAACTATCCTATTCATCTAAAAATTTGTCAAGTCTTTCACTTTATTTTTGATACACATAGCCATTGAAATAGCCAACTTTTATCCTCTTCATTAGAAAATTTCTTGCCTTTAAGTTTTTCTCCCTTCAGTGGATTCAATAATTTAAGATTTATCTCTCTCATATCATTTGGTACTTATTCTTTCTTTTCTGGAAAAATCTATTTATATGTATGCATATACATATTAGTAAGATATTTTCCTTTTAAAGTGCCTATTGATTATCATTGCTAACTATTCAGTCACTTTATTAATATTTAGAAAGAAAATTTAAAACCTATTTTGTGACCAAAAATATACATTTTCTGAACACTTTTAAATCTGGCAAATTTCCTGAAAACTGTATGAGTTGTCCTAAATCACCACCCTCTAGTATTAACCATCATAGTAGGTATAATATTTACAGAATGAATTATGAAAAACATACTTCACTGAAAATTATGCAAAAATAGAATTCTTATCAAATAATTATACGATAATGGAAAGTATTTATGTGTATAATGTTAGCTTGGAAAGTTCTTTATAGATATATCTTTACATTTATAAAAATATTGAAATGTAGCTCTCTGATAAAGCCATATGTTCCAATGACTTATTTACAGTCATTTTAATAAAGTGCTTTATGGAATACCAGTTAAGCATTAGGTTCTGATAATCCAAAATACTGTGTAAAGCTCCTTTTCAGAGAAACTGTGCACATAGGAGAGAACTAAAACAAGCCTTGATTAGTCATTAAAGTCAGAAAATTTTCAAGTAAATTCATGATAAATTAAAAACTGAAATTTAACTTAGAACTGTCAATGACCAATTTATTTTTTAGGGCACTAGATCACAAAAGCAAGTTCACATTGTGGAAGGTACTATGCTTGAAGAATAAATAAAGTTATACTAAAAAAGAAATTGGAGTAGTCACAGAAATTAAAATGAGTTTTCTTCTAGCTGCTCTAGGAAAACATATTTCTGAAAAAAATCCTTAAAATTTTCAAACAGAACAAAATGTATATTTTACCTTTGCTTTTGTTTGTTGCTGGTCGTTTGTTGCTGGTCCTTTAGTCACCTGATGCAAAGCAAAGACTGAGTGTCAAAGGATGCCCTGCCAGTTCAGGAAAACTTGTCATTACAGGGGTGACTCAGTATTCCAAGTTAAGCTGGAGGCTTGCATTAAGTCTCTTTATAACTGAGGGCAAACTCTCTTAAAACCATCTTAGTGTAAGTGAGCATTGCTTTCTGAAAAAACTCAATTTACCTTCACTGGCTTAAGAAGAAAGACAGAAAATTCTGAGACTTTATTTGGAAAATAGAGAGGTAAAGAAGACAGTGTATTCCAGATTAAAGAGAAAAAGGAGGTCAAGTGCTTTGTATAATATAACATGTATTATTTTAAAATAGATCCTAATGTATTTGATGATAATGGAATAGTTAGTGGAGCATTATGTAATACCCTGAGAAAACACAACATGAATTTACTAGAAATAATGGCTCAGGCTGGGGAGGTGAGCACATGTGTTTACTTAATGTGTCATTTTCAGCACATGTCATTAGACAAATACAATATTAAGCTGAAATCAAGAAGGGATGACATGCCTCAAACACTGAAAATGGTGATATTGAATAAACTAGAAAAAAATTTTAATTTATAACACAAAAGGACTATAGAAGAAACTTAATTTATAAGCATAAGCCATTTCTTGCATTGGAAAGAGAAATCTTAAGATCTGAAAAATGGAAGTAGATGGAGGGCCAATTATGGAACAATGAATTAGAATATAGTTTATAGTGTAATAGAACCAGTCAGACCATTCAACTTCCCAAGAGAATATAGAATGGCATGTAGAATGGCAACACAGGAATTCGACCTTAGTTATTTAAATATCTCTTCCTATTTAGGGCTCCGTTTGTATATTGAACCAAATAGAAGAACAGAGCTAAAGAGAATATAGTTGGATCTCCCTACTGGCCACAGAAGGGACAAAAAAGGAAGGGTTTTTCAATTCTTGGGGGAATTATACTCCTTGCCCATGATAATTTTCTCCTTACTTTGATAATTATAAAGGTTCCTACCAACCTACCTCTTTTCTAGTCATAGGCTTCCAGATGGAATCTTGTCAACATGCCCCCAACCCCTTTCACAGAGTCCATCCAGCCGTGCAACACAAGGATTCTGTTAACTAAAGTACTCAAACAAAGCAGAGAATGAAATTCCTGTGATAGATTTTTCAGTCTCCCTCCCTCCCTTCCTTCCTTCCTTCCTTCCTTCCTTCCTCCTCCTCCTCCTCCTCCTTCTTCTTCTCTCTCGCTCTCTCTTTCTCTCTCTCACTCCCTCTCTCTCTCTTTTCTCTTTTTTTTTTTTTGTACTAGAGGGCTGAACCCAAGGCCTCATGTCTGCTTTGTAAGCATGCTTATCACTAACCAGCACTCTCAGCTTCTTTTTTCTTTTTTCTTTTTTTCTTTTTTTCTACCTTTCTTGGTAAATGTTGGTGGGGTATGGAGTAATACAGCATTGGCTTCTTCCATTATGCAAGTATTACATCATTTTTGGTTATACTTTTATCAACTTATAAGGTTAATGGAATCTTTTCACTAATAACTAGTAAAACTCAAATGCATATTTGGGTTATATTCCTCTATTTTTCCCATGTATTCATAAAATTTATGTTGTTTACATTGAGATTATCCTCTTCCCTTTTATCCCTCTACATTGATTCTCCTCTCCATCACACCTTCTTTAATCTTCACTTCCCTTTTCTAGTTCCCTCCCTCCTTTCTACTCTTTATATTGTCTCTCTTTGCTAAGTTTATCTGTGCATTTTTATATATCAACTTATGTATAGGATTTTTTCTTCCTTTAGGTAAGATTCAGCTTTTTAATTTTATTTTTATCTTGAGCCAGGCCCTAGCTAAGTCACACAGGCTGTTTCTGGCCTCCAACTTACGATCCTCCTGCCTCCATCTCCCCAGTTGCTGGGATTTATAGGCGTGAGCCACCATGCGTGGTCAAACAACTATTTTATTGTGATTTGCTATTCCTTATTCACAGAATGCTTTCCCTGGATGTATTCTTGACCTGCTTCTGACATTCTGGTCATGTCACTAGGAAGGCTTTATTTGACTACCCTATATAAAATTTCCAGTGCTTTCTCATACTCCCTAATTCCATATCCTGCTTTATTATTCTTCACATTACTTATCACAACCAGATGTATAAGTTTTTATTTATTTACTCACTCATTTATTTTCATTTTCCCAACAAAAATTTAAGCTCTTCAGGGTCAGGTATTTTCACTTCATTATCTCTGTTGCCTAACATGAAGTAAACACCCAATAAATAATTGGTATGTCAATGAATAGAGTCAATGATTACTTTTATTTTTTTAACCTTACAGCTAATAAATACTTTAGAAGAGTATTAATGTTAAAGGAAGTCAACATTTTATACTTTGTAGTATTTCAAGGAAAAATTGAGATTGTAGTATAGAGTAAAAACATTTCAACAGAATCACAGATAAGGTCATGCCAAGGAAAACTGATAAATTAAAGTCAGCAACAGGAGCCTGGTTCTTCCAACTCAAGAGATCTGGAGCTTGACGATGGCAAGACTTTCCATGCCAGCCATAATAACAGTGACACACAAATCCATTCTTCATGTCTATTATTGTCTTCAGTTTACTCTTTTCAGAAATGACAAATGTGAAGCTTTTGTTTGGGATGTATATCTTACTGCTGCTTTCAGGCATATGTAGATAAGAGGAGGATTCAGGTGTTTTTCGAACACATCTTCCTCGATTGTTACAGAGACTTTGACTGCAAAGCTTCGCTGCAGATGTCACATTCACAACATAGGGACCCAGTGACTTCTGAATAGATTGTTGCACTGATAAGCAGTTCTCCTGTGTTAAAAATAGAGATGCACTTAAAGCATTCCCAAAATGTGATTGAATTATCCAGGTGGTATTAATACTTGAAGTTTTGAACTTGGCAAGGCTAAGGAGAGAGAGTATTTCAGTGGAGTAATCATACAAATGAAAGTAAGCCTTTACACATTCTCAAGAGCAATTGGCCATGCCTTCAACTCGGAAGACTATGACCCAACCAGATCTTATCTTTTCCAGGGAAAGATAACCCTATATTATCCTGCTAGGGACTATTCCCCAACGTAAGTAGATATTTATAGTAACACTTTAAAAAGTAATCATTAATACGGATGAAAAATTTTAACTTTAATAGTAAAACATTTTGATTGCTAATATGTAGTATATTCATATTAGGTTGTATGTTTCTAATACTGCCATTACCTTATTCTCTTCCCTAACTCTACAGAGATAATAGTTATCCTCCTAAAGTTGGGGGATAGTTTTGCTACCCATGTTTTTATTAGCTTTACTAGCCATACATGCCTACCTATATATATGTGTGAATATTTTTTGAACACTATATATTATGTGCGAAATATTTTATGCAACTGATTTTTGAACATAACATTTAAATTTCTAAGTATTTATACATGTAGCCCTGTTTTCTTCATTTTAGCTGTTTAGTGTTAATAATGTAAATATATCAGACTTTATCAGTCAGTTTTTAGGAGGTAAAGTAAAAAAAAAAATAAACGATCATTATTTACAACCAAATGCCCGAGTCACTTGTACTAGAATATGTTGCTGTTGTTGTTAGGTGCTGTCAAGTCAGGTGGTCCGACTCATAGTGATCCTCTATACAACAGAAGGAAAGAGGCACGGTATCTGACAGTACTAAAATATAGGAGGCAATAATTCTAATAAGTATGTATATCATCCCACAAGTCTACCACTGGGTGTTTTTTGATGTATCCACAACATTAGTTCTAACACTAGAACACATTTCTATCTAATGATGATCTGATCATGTGTGCTGTTTGGATAGACAAGCCTTGCTGAAGTGGTATCATCAGCTAACTCAGAAAAGTCTGGCTGGAATCTTAAAAAATACCTTCTTTGATCCATTTTTTTTAAAAGGCCGTAGGAAAAATATAAAAGAACTGGGAATCTGTCGATTAAAGTTTGGGAGATTCAAGGGGGAAATTGTAAAGCAGAAAAAAGCTCTTAATGACAGGCAGTTGAACAAAGTAACACTTTGGGCAATAGCAAGTTCTCAGAATCCTGTGAGCAACATTATTTGCTCCAAACACATTCAATCTGGGCTAGTCTTACACTACATTTAAGAACAAATGTTATTTTTAGTAGGGATGATATTCCTTCTCTGAGACATCTGAAGGAATTTCTAAGAAAGGAAGAATAAAATAAAGCAAGGAAATAACTGAATCAAAAGAAGAGGAAGGAAGGAAAAATGGAAGGAAGGAAGACAGGGAAGGAGGGAGGAAGGAAGGAAAAGGGAAAGAGGGAAAGAAAGAATTTGAGGGAGACTGCATAGTACATAGGCAGGTACAATTAATTTCATCTTGAATAACTGTTCTATCCCAACTCTGCTCCTTTTCAAGCTTAACTCCTAGAATGTCACATTTTCCTGGGCCTTTTGTCATTGTTTGCTTTTGTTTTTGTTTGTATTTTTCCTCCCACTTCATCGGATGCTTCTTTTCAGACTCCTTTACCAACTTCTGCTCATCTTGCCTATGTTTTAATGCTAGAGTGCCCTAGACTTAATTCTTGGACCTCCTTCCTTCTATAACTATACTCTTTCTCTGGATAAACTCATCCCATCTTATTGCTTTAAATATCACTCCCCAACCTCCATCTCCCTAACTTTATCCCTGAATTGATTGCTTACCCACCTACCTACTTCACATCTCCACCTGGATGTCCCACAAGCATTGCAAACTTAACAAACTTATTCTAATCCACTGATACTGTTCCCTGCCTACAAATCTAGCAGCCTTACTTGTCTCAGCATATGCCACTTCTTTTTCTCATTTCCTCTGGAACAAAATCTTAGAGTCATTCTGTACTCCTTTTTCCTGTCTCATTAATTCACCAACAAGTCCTTTCAGTCTGCCTTCAAAATATTTCCAGAATTCAACCATTGCTACCACTCTGGTTCAGGTCACCTGGAACTCTCACCTGGATTGGGGCAATAGCTTTCCAAATAGTCTAACACAATCACAGTATAAAATCACATATAAACATAGTAATTATATGACTAACATATAAATTAATAATAAAAGAGGTAAACAAAAAAAATCTACTTTTGCACAGATTTAGAAATGCTTTCCCAAGGAATAATTTGGTCCAAGTAAATTTAAAATATAATTTCAAAAAAAAATTAGAAAAATACAATGTAGAATACTACATATTACAATCTACTAATATAGCCAAGGTAATTCTCAGCATTAAATGTCCAGTTATAAACACTTTTGTTGGTCAGGCAATTTAATGGTCAGCATTGTCCATCAAGAAACAAGGCATTTTGGCATTGTCTTTCCCTTGGGCTCCTATTCAACTATCCAGCAATGTGATATGCACAAGAGGTATTCTTCTCACCCTCTCATTTACTTCTTCTTTTTTTGAAACAAAGTCTCACTATATATACCAGGCTGGCCTTGAACTTGCTATGTCCTTCAATCTGGCCTGAAACTCATGATCCTCCTTACTCTACTTGCCAAGTCCTAGGATTACAAGTGTGCACAATCACACCTAGTTTCAGTTACTTTTCTATTCCTGGAAGCTTCATCTTAGTTGCTATAAATTCAATTGAATGAATGGATTTCCTACCTCTGCCTCATCACCAGCAACTAGACAACAATTTCCAAGGACTGAACAAGTGACATTTTATCCATTATGTCAAACACTCCTGACCTCCAGGGTGTATGTTCTTAGCTTCTAATTTTAAATATTTATCAAAAGAAATGTGCCTGATATGCTCATTTATTTACTGTACAAATATTTATTCAATATTATTTCAGTAGAAAATCTCTCAACAATCTAGGTATGGAAAAAATATACCTAAACATGATAAAGACCACATATGACAAGCCCATAACTAATGTCATAGTCAATAGTGAAAAGTTGAAATCTTGTCTCCTAAGATCAGGATCAAGAAAAGGATGCTCATTCTGACCACTTCTATTCAACATAGTACGAGAAGTCCTAGCTGGAACAATTAGGCAAAAAGAAATAAAATGAATCCAAATCAGAAAGGAAAAAGTAATATTATTTCTCTTTTAAATGACATGACTTTATATGTAGAAAACCTTAAAGACTTCACATATACCATAAAAGTTAGAAGTAACAAATTCAATAATGTTGCCACATATAAAATTATCATACAAAACGAGGTAAAATTCAACACACTAATAATGAGCCATCCAAAAAGACAACTGATAAAACAATCCCATTTACAATAGCATTGAAAAAAATAAAATACTTAGGAATGTATTTAAGGAGATGAAGGATTTGTATACTGAAAACTATAAAACATTAATTGGAGAAATTAGAGAAGATAAAAATGAATAGAAATACATCCCATATTCATGGATTGGCATACTTAATATTGTCACAATGCGCATTCTACCCAAAGTCATCTATAGATTCAATGTTATTCCCATCAAAATTCTGAAGGCAATTTTATAGACTTAGAAAAAATACTAAACTCCATATAAAACCACAAAAGATCCAGAATAGCCAAAGTATTCTTGAGAAGGAACAAAGCTGAAGACCTTACACTTCCTGAATCAAAATATATTAAAAACTCACAGCAATTAAAACACTCAGGTACTGGCATTAAAAAAGACATATTGCCAGAAATAACCCCACACATGTATGGCTAGCTGATCTTTGACAAGGTGCTAAGAATACACTATAGGGAAAGAATAATCTTGTAAAGAATAATCTTGTTAACAAATAGAGTTGTGAAGACTGATTTCCAGTGAAACTGGACCTCAACTCAAAATGAGTTAATGACTTAAACATAAAAGGCATGAAATGGTAAAACTCTTAGAAGAAAACAAGGTAAACCATTCTCAATATCAATCTCGGTAATTATTTTTTAGATATAACACCAAAAGCACAGGTAACAAAAGCTTAAATAAACAAATAGGACTACATCAATCTAAAATGCTTCTGCACAGCAAAGGAAAAGCAAGGAACAGAATGAAAATGTCACTTAAGAAATGACAGAAAATATTGGAAAACTATGTTTCTAATAAGGAGTTAACTTTCAAAATATGCAAGGGGACTTCTATAGTAACTCAATAGCAAAAAAAAAAACAAAACAAAACATAAAAAATACACATAAACAACCCAATTTAAAAATAGGCAAAGGACTTGAATAAACATTTTGCCAAAGAAGACACACAGATATATGAAAAGATGCTTAACATAATTATCAAGGAAATGAAAATCAAAACTACAATGAGATATCACCTCATATTTGTTAGGATGATTAATATTTTTTAAAAAAACATAAGTGTTTCTAATGTAGAGAAACTGAATCCCTTTTACACTGTTGGCAAGAGTGTAAAAATCTGCAGAATCTATGGAAAAAAGTTTGGACATCCCACAAAAAAAAGTAAAATAGAACTATCATGTGATCCATACATATGGGTATATACTCATAGATACTCCGAGTTATATATCAAAAGAAAAAAAAATCATGATCCTGGAGGAGGCATCTACCGTCCCATGTTCACTGCTATTGCTGTTGTTAGGTGCTGTGGAGTCAGGTCCAACTCATAGTGACATTCATAGGGCTTTTAATGGCTCATGGTTACAGGATTGCTTCAGGAGTAGATTGCCAGGTACTTCTCCCATTTTTTCTGGTACTGGATGGAACTCATGTCCTCAGAGAGTGCAGAGCAGCACTCTACCAATTGAGCTCAACTCCAGTGTGTGTTCACTGCAGAACAACTCAAAATGGGTTAAGTAGGGAAACAATTCAAGTGTCCATTAACAGAGAAATTGATAAAGATACTTAATGTGACATATATGTACAATAGACTATTATTCAGCCTTAACAAAAAGAAATTTTGCCATTTGTGACAAACAGATGAATCCAGAGGACATTATGTTAAGCCCAATAAGACAGGCAGAGAAGGACAAATACTGTCTGATACCACTTAGATGAGGTATCTAAAAAGTCAAATTCATAAAAGTGGAAAATGCAATAGAAGTAATGGAGGGCTGCAATCAAGGGAAATGAGAAGTTATTGTTCAAAAATGTAATGCTAGATTAAAAATGCTAGATATCTGCTATATAATTGTGTGGACAATTAACAACATTCTATCATGCACTTCAAAACTTGAGTGTATGTCTCATGTTAAGTATTCTTACCATGAAATTTAAATGTAGAATGTCAATAAACATGTCCAGACATGTATTTTCATACCATGTATATTTCTATCAGATAATTAGAGAAAGAAGTAATGTTTTGGGTAATCTACTCTCCTTAGTGTGGAAGAAATAATTATTTTCAAAAATTACATATTTTTCTTTGTCTCACATATATATAATATATATATATATATGTATATATATATATATATATATATATATATATATAGTTCTATTTAATTTCTACTAAAATTCCTGCCTAGTAGGTTTACTTCTAGTACAAAATTTTGGAGAAGCTGAAACTCAGAGAGGTTGATTGCTCCAAAATCTTACCCTTAGGAGTTAATAATGAGTTTCTCATTTCAGGCTGTTCCAATTAAAGACTGCGTTCTTTCTACCCTTCTCCTAACCACAGAGTCTGATACAGGATAGATGCTCAATGTTAATCCCCATACTCTTTGAACTTAATTAAAGTCAACTGAGCAGATAATCAGAACCATTTGGCTCTGATATAAAAACTTTTTAAAAAAAATATCTAGAATATACTGAAGGTGCTGACAGAGAAATAATTGCTTACCTTTGAAGCAGAATAATCGTAACCTCCCCACAGTATTATTCCTGCTGCCCCTAGTGCAGCACTTTCACCAATGGTATGCACCAAGTCCTCCTAGAAAAGAGAAGGAGCAGGAGCAGTTTCTGCCAAATCACATTTAGTCACTGATAATTCAATAATACTGTGGTAAAGAATACCTTACTACTGTTATCTTTCTTTCTTTCTTTCTTTCTTTTTTATTTTATTTATTTATTTTTTTTTGTGGTACTGGGGGTTGAACCCAGGGCCCCGCGCCTGCACGCTTTGCAAGTGCTGGACCACTGAGCTGCGCCCCCAGCCCATTTTTTGACTTTTTGAGACAGATTCTCACTAAATTACACAGACTGCCTCTGATCTCAACTTGTGATCCTCCCGCCTCCGCCTCCCCAGCTGCTGGGATTACAGGCGTGCGCCAATGCACCTGGCTGTTATCTTTATTTCTAAAGCAAAATATTAGCAAAATTGAAAAGGTGATTCTATCTTGCATTTTTAACTTATGTGATAAATACTTCTGATGTTCCAGGCAACATCCCAGACACTGAGGATACAAAAGTGAAATAGATTCCAGTTCCTCTTATTGAAGGAGCTTTTTACAGGGATATTTAGGAGAGACATAGAAACAAGTAGGCACAATATGATAAATTAATATCAACATTAGTAGCCTCTGCAAAGCATATACAGATTAGAAGAAATGCTTAATTCTGCATGGAAGAGTCTGGGAAGGCTTCTTTGAACAGGTGATATTTCAGATGGGTCTTTGAGAATGAGAATGATTTCGTAAGACATACTGCAGAGATCAGAGTTTCGTGTCCAGAGGGAAGACTAAAAGCAGAAGCTCATATGCAAGCAAGAGCACAGTCCATCCAGCCAGCTGCCAGCAATGCCTTGTGCTACAGCACACAGGATTTGGGTGAGAAGTGCAAGCACACAAATCCTCGTATAGGAGTAGAACCCAAATTTTTTAAAAAGTGCCATTTTCGCGTCAAGACTTTTAAAAATAGCACTGGAAGCAAATTTGCAATTTTAAAAGACGATTGTAGGGGTCTTGTAAAGAATGCATTGGAAAGGGATGTCAACATGGTATACTCAAGAACACCAACTAGGAGATGATGGAAGTTACGTTATGAGAAAAAATGATAAGGCCCCAACAAAGGCAATGTCAGTTCCTACTAAGAACAGGGGACACGTTAGAGAGTTGTTTGGAAATTAAGATGGATAATTCTTATCTGTTGGATAACGGAGAATCCATGTGACTCTCATGTTGAATGAATGAGTAGTTAAGATATTAAGCAGATTATGTTCCAAATGACAGGCCAAGAGCAAAAATGGGGAAAATAGAGTGAGAGGGAAGAGAGAAGGAATGATTGAGGAGCAATTTGCATTCTTTCCTCCCCTAGAAGTGATTTTGGTAACTTCTGGTGGCACAATCCAGGACACTTCCCCCTTGTTTGTCTTCATCTTGGTTATTGAAGAGTTTCAACTCTGTTTTCTTTTTACTATTTCCCCCACACAGAGAAAAATAGTGCCCAAGTTGATTACATCCATCTGTATTTGAGCACAACATCTCTAGACCTGAATTTTCAATTTGAGTACATTTTCCTTATAAACTTTGAACTTGAATTGGTCTTCCTTCTCAACTCTTTTTAAAATGTGGCCTTTTGACTTCCACTCTGAACCAATAAACTTAAAGTAGGCAGAAAGGGGGACAAGCACCTTTGATAACAACCCTCAATCTTTTAGTGCAGAGGTGGAGAGCTCCAAGACTAGAATAAGTAAATAGCCACACCACCACAAAGCTTCTCTGCATTATAACAAAGTTCCAGTAACATGGGTTGAGCATCACCTATCTGAAATGCTTGGGATCAGCACTGCTCTCACTTCCATATTCTTCGAGATTTTGGAGTATCTGTATGGGTGTGTGTGTTTGTGTGTGTGTGTGTGTGTGTGTGTGTGTGTGTGTGTGTAGAGAGAGAGAGAAAGAGAGAGAGAGAGAGAGAGAGATTGTGGGGATGGACCTAAGTATAAACACAAAATTCATTTATGTTTCATATAAACATATACGTATGCCATATACACTGATTATTTATATATATATACACATACACATATATATATATGTCATAGATGTATATCCTAAAGATAATTTTATACAATGCTTATAGTGCACCTTTGTTTTGACTGCAATCTATACCCAAGGTCACGAGTAAAATTCTCCACTTGAAATATCATATCAGTACTCAAAATGTTTCAAATTTAGGAACATTTTGGATTTTGTATTTTTCTCATTAGAGATTATAAGCCATACTAGTATTTATGTTGTGCAACTTGTCTAAGTAATACCAAAGAAAGAAAATCATTCTTCCATTATACTAACTAGTAGCATATTTCTTTTTTTTTTGTTTGTTTTGGCATTACTGGAGGTTTGAGTCCAGGACATTGCACATACTAAGCAAACACTCTACCACTGAGCAGGCCAATTAGCAGCCCCGTTTTTTTTTTTTTTGTTTTGTTTTGTTTTGCTTTGAGGTAGAGTCTCCCTAATTTGTTCAGGCTGCCTCTTTCCTCAAAGTCACTATCATCGGGTCTGAGCCTCCTGAGTCACTGAGATTACAGGTATGTGCCCAGCTAACTATCACATTTCTTAAGTATAAATCAAATCACTTATTTAAAAGAAAAGTTCATATAGAGTTGGCAAAAAAAAATTGCATTGAAAAATTATGTTAGACAACAGTTGAGAAAAATACATGCTGTTGTTTGATATGGGAAACATGAAAATTGAATGGAAATTATTAAAACACTTTAATACTTGGATAATTCTATACTTTTCGATGAGTAGAGTGTGTGGACTGTTGATTTATGAAGAAGTATTCAGAGATAATAGCCCATAATTTACTTCAAAAATCTAATAGTACAAAAATTGGGAAAGGTATGAATGAGACTTCCATGAAAATATAGCTTATCTATTTCACTCATTTTCTATGAAGATGAACTATAATTTTCTTGAATTATTGTTATCTGCTGTAGATGTTACTGTTAGTATTAACAATATTCCTGACACATTGTAGGCACTCAATAAATAATGTTGAATGAACAAATATAAACTATCTTTTTCCCAAAATGATTTTAAAACCTGACATGATTTGAGAGATCTATCACTTGAGTGGTGAGCTCTAACACCTTAGTGAGAAGACTTTGGTGGTTGTTGTTGTTAGGTGCTGTCTAGTCGAGTCCGACTCATAGTGACCCTCATAGGGTTTTCAATGGCTGATTGTTTCAGCATTATTTCGGGAGTGGACCGCCACATTCTTCGTTCATTTTTGCAATCTGAGGATCGAACCTGGGTGCTCAGAAAGTGCAGAGCAACGCCTCTGCCAACTGAGCTAAACCCCAACAAGACTTTGGTAGGCACAAGTAATATCCAAAAATATCCTAAATGTGGCTTTTGAAAGAAGAATCTAGTTGATTCTATGCTATACCTCAACGCAGAATTAGAATCAATGGTATGAAGTTATCCAAAGGCAAAATAAATTCAATATTCTCAATAACTTTCTAGGAACTGATAATGTCCAAATCACAGAAAGGCATTGGATGACAGGTGGATAAACATTTTGCCATAAGGCTGTGATTCTTTTACTCCTAAACTTACTGAATAAAAACACATCTTGAATAACACTTAGTAAGCTTGCAATGATAAAAAATGTCTACTTAGTAATATTTGAGTCGAGATTTTATTCCAAAATATTTTAGGAAGATTGCTATTGGTTTTAAATGCCGTTACTTCAAACATCAGTGGTCTAAGGAAATGAGCTGTGTATTGTCTATCAAACAGCCCAACTTCTGCATTGGGTACTGAGTAATAAGAATTATTTGCTCTCAAGAATGTATGGATTTAAGGATTTTCTTAGGTAGCCACTTATCTAATGATGTATCCTTACAATAATATCCCAGGTGACATTCTAATGCTTGAACATGTCCATTATCAAAACAACCACATTATTTTCCAACTAAGTTCATCTTCACCTCTCTGTGCTTCCTTCTTCACGTTAAGCCTAAAGTCAGTAACTGTCTATTTATAAAAACCACTTTTAATGTGTTGGTGGTGCCTAGATCACATTGTAGACTCTTAAAGAAATACTGAACTGAATCTATCCCATCTTTTCAGTTAACCTAATAGATTAAAACAGAAGAATACAGTATAATGGAAAATGTAATTGGTTAATAATTTACCCCCAAAGCTATATTTTGTATGCTTCTGATGTGTAAAATTGCTGCTATGCTTTCATATTAAGAAGCTGATTCTGAAATTCTTCCTTGGTTAAAATTAATTTATCTGCTGCATTGTTTAACTCAAGTATAACAACTGTTCTGCTGGAAACTCTTATGAATTCTAAGGTGGTAAGAATAATTGTGCCAAAACTCTAAGCATATATCTAATTGCCAGCCACACTATTTCAGAACTGGATTGACAACATTAAAAAGATGTGCTTTTAATAACAGAATGTTGTTGTTATGTGCCATGGAATCAGGTCCAACTCAGTGGCCCACATAGGGTTTTCAATGGCTGATTGTTTCGAGATTGCTTCAGGAGTGGATTGCTACAACCTTCTTCCATTTTTGTGGTGCTGGGGATTGAACCCAGGTCCTTAGAGAGCACAGAGCCGCACTCTCCTAGCTGAGCTAAGCTCTAGCCCTAATAATAGCATAGCATTCTGTTATGAATGGGAAACAAATATTCTTAAACATTTCTGTCTAGACTTTACATAACACTGTACTAAATTTCTATTATATGTTATTGTACTTTTTCTTACCTCTGACAGTGCTTCAAGACTATGCAAATAAAATGGTCTGGAAAAAATAAAAACTGGCAAAACATAGTCATGTCTGGCCATTTCAGCAATTCTCATGGCTTCTCTAATTCGATAATGAACAAATTTCAATGCATTTAAACTCGACTTCAATATTTTATCCAGATATATTGAAGGATAAAGTGCTGTGCTTTTTTCCCACAGCCACAGGAGTTGGTCATTGAGGAAAATTTCATCATCTGGGCAAGTACCTGTGTAGACATCTGGATTTATCCTGTAATCATAATTGTAGCAATCTGGATAGAGATAAAAACCCCATGAACGTTTTGGTCTCATTTCTAAAGCCAGTGTGAGTGTAACATTCATAAAATTCCTTCCAGCATTTTCAAATTCCTCTTGGGCAACTGTTTTCACTTTTGTTTCTGACCAGTCAGGATGGTGGTGTCTAGTAAAGGCTAAGGAGTGGGTTTTATATATTATTCTTCTGCCCCAATTCCTATCCCACTGGGGCTTCCAACTTTCCCAGTCAATAATAACAAGTCCTTCTGATCTCCACCAGTGGACAGCTTCTGCAATGTCATTGGCAGTTTTCTTAAGATGTTCAGAAAGGCTCATGTTCTGCGGTATCCCTCCATTAAAGGATTCTCCATCTTGGGAGAAGTAAGGGTAATATCCCAGTTCATTTGGATAAAATATGGCAACTGTGGATCCACTCTGAGTCTCTAAAGGATTTGGTATAATGTTAAATACTTGAAGGTTCATATTCACATTGAAGAAATTCTTACAAAACATTGTTGGGGCAGCCCAGAAAATGTTGAAAGGCTGGTTCTTGATCACCGGAAACATTGCTGGTTTGAGGGCGGGCTGAGTGATCATGATAAAGAGCAGTAGTTCTCCTAACAATGCCACCCACAGGTTACACATGGCATGTAGTTTTCACCATTGCAGCAGGCTCCTAAACATAAGAAGAAAATAATTATACATGGCGGAGCCAAATGTCTCCTTAGTTCTATAATACATAATGAATAAACTAAGTGTTTTCAAAAACTTATGAGATTTTTTAATATGTAGTCCTCATTTATAGTTCCATATGAATGAGGGAAGAAAAATGAGACTTTTTCCCTCTTGAAATGTATAAACAAGATCCAGTGAATAAAAGCCATAAGAAGTTTCATCCAAATCCTCAGCTTTGAAAATTCTCCTTGATACTTCTTCTGCATTTTAATTTCTTATAACTCTTGAGTGAATAACCTAAACCAACACATACTGACAAACCTTTGCCTGCAAGCCTGGATGTATTGCTGTATTTTCTTATTAGTTACTGGAAAAGTCACTCTGAGAACATGATTCAGTTGGAAGTTAACAAATACTGATACTTTAACAAATATTAAATAGGAGAAAACTAAATAAATGGTACTAACAGTAATACCTTACATACTATCTGAAGTGCACTTGTCTCAAAGGTTTGATTGTTTTCAAGGGAGAGAAATGTGGAATAGCAAAGAAAGAAAAAAAACAAAGATGTCAATTATCTGTTCTTGCTGATGGATTTGGGTGCTGTCATCTCCTCTTAGGCCACAAATCAAACTAAGAACCTATTAATTCTTTAACTCCATTATTTTCCCGTGAAGAAATTGGACCATCTTTTCAGCAGTTAAATTCCAAATGAAAATCACTGTCTAATCCCCTCTAACTAGTCAGTTGGGACAAAAACTGCCAAAGAATCTTCCAAGAACACAAAGACTGTCAAATAGGTGATGTATTCTGGCCAATAAGATCTCACCCAGAAAGTGATATGGCTCATGTTATATATCCAAGTTATTTTATCATGTGCTGTACATTTTTGGAATAAAGGAATCACAGGTTTGTCTGATATAATTAAATTTACTCTCTTTTTAAGAGTGATACATTATTTTGTATGTGTTCTTGCTGTGTTTGTTTAATGTATAAATGAGAGAAAAGACACTAACCAAAATTATATATTCTCATGACATTAACACCTCAACTTTGTAAAGAAACTTGAGTGATACAGTCTCTGTACATTGACATTTTAAGTCAACAAATGTGAATGATTTCCTGTTGAATACGAGATTTTATTGAGATAATTGACTTCATGTGGAATTTGTTTTATGACACCAGATGAATCGCTAAGTCATCCGAGATGGTCCCCCTATCCCCACACCCCTGCTCACTGTTCTCTAACTGTGGGATCTTAATGTGACTACACCAACAGAAATAAAAAGTAAAAAAGCAAACCTGCTTCCTTATCTTTGTTTTTCAGAGAAAAGTAAGAGAATCCACTACTCTCCATAAATGTTATTCTTGACTGCCCTGTTTTTATGAATGCATATATTGGGTGTGATTGAAGAATGAGTTGTGGCACACTTGGAAAGAAATCTTTGTTAAACGTCATCTCACGTTATACTTCTTGGAGACAAAGAAGCTAAAATTCCAAGCTATATGCTTTTGTAAAATACTGTTTCAATTGTGTTTTCTAGGAGATTTTCATCATTGTTTTCTGTGTATATATGTGGTACACAATCTATCTTTGTCACTAGCCTATGGAAAATTTATCATTTTAGCATTGTCTTAGTCTCCAGTATGCATCTTATAAGAAACTTCTACTTCAGTAACATAATTATGCATTATGAGTTTTATATGAGTTTTTTAATACAGTAAATTCTTTCCACGTGATGCTTATTGAGGATTGATTATTTTTTCTATCCTTCTTTCCTTATTCGTGGTATAAACTTATATCTAAAATTTCCCAGTTATATGTACATATGTATACACATATATTCACTTGAATTAATTGAATATCTGATGTTCAGGCAATGAGTCAGATCAAGGTATGCCATGGTAAAGTGAAGAAAATTCTACGCATTGTAAATAGTTACAGGTTCTTAAACATAAGATAACAAAATTATAAAACTCCTGTACATTAATGTAGGAGACATTCTTAGGTTACCTGACTTTACCTGACGTTTTTAGCTTTTTTTAGATATAATATCAAAGATATTATCCATGAAAGAAATAGTTAATAAGCTGGATTTCACTAAAATTAAAATTTTTTGCTCTTCAGGAATATGAGAAGGCAAGCCAAAAGCTTGGGGAAATTATTTGTCAAAGGTTGTCTTATAAAGAACTATTATCGAAAATATTGAAAAACTCTTAAAACAATAATAATAAGGGATATATCAACTGACTTATTACTCTGTATGCCACTAGCATGTATAAATAAAATACTAATTAAGAAATAACAAAATGAACAACCACATTAAAAATGCACAAAGGATTTAAATACACATCTCACCAAAGAATATACACCTGGCAAATAAATATATGAAAAGATGTTTAACATTATATGTCATTAATGAATTGTGAAATGAACCAACAATGGAATATCACTACACGTTCAGTTAAATAGCAAAAATTCAGACTAATGCCAGCTTCAGATACTGATGAGAATGTGGAGCAACAGGTACTCAAATTCATTGCTCATGGGAATACAAAATAGTACAGTCACTTTGCAGGATAGATTGGCATTTTCTTACAGAACTAAATGTATTCTTACCATAGGATCCACCAATCATATATTCTTTGACATTTACTCAAATGACGTGGAAACTTATGTTCACATAAAAAACTGCATATGCGTGATCATAGCAGCTTTGTTTGTAATTGTCAAAACTTGTCCTTCAGTAGATGAATGGCTAAACAAACTATGGTACATCCAGACGATGGAATATGATTCAGTACTAAAAAGAAATGAGCTAAAGTGGGTGGGGTGGCTCACATCCGTAATCTCAAATCCCAGTACTCAGGCCTGAGGCAGAAAGATCAGTGGAATTCAAGGCCAGAGTGATCTATAGAGGTGGTTACAGGTCAGAACGAGCCACACAGGGAGACCTTGTCTCAAAAAAAACAAAACATAAATCTATCAAGCCATGAAAAGACATGGAGGAAACTCAATATTACTGAATGAATTAAGTAAGCACATTACTAAGTGAAATAAACCCACCTATAAAGTTGCATGCTTCATAATTTCAACTATATGGCATTTTGGAAAATGTAAAAACAGAGTAAAAAGGTCACTGGATGCTAAGGGTTGAGGGTAGACAGAATGAAAAAGAAGAACATAGAGGATTAGGGGGGTGATGAAGCTATAGTGTATGCCACTATGGTGGTGGATATATTTTAATATACATTTGTCAAAACCAGGGCTTCAAACCCATGAAATATTAGGTTTAGGTTCAGGTGACAATTCAACATGTTAAAATTTAGATGGTTCAATACAAGTTTAATCCTATGTGTAGAAGGACAAATAAACTTTTTTCAATTTTTTTTCAATTTTTTAAATAGTGATACCAAAAAAACAAAAAAAACAAACCCAAATATTAAGAGCTGGGCATGATGGCACATGCGTCTAATCCCAGCAACTAGACAGGCTGAGGAAATAGGATGGCAAGTTGGAGGACAGAGGCAAGAAGTTGCCATCTATGTACTAGGAAGCAAGCCCTAACCAGATACCAAATCTGGTCCTGGACTTCCCGGCCTCCAGAACTGTGAGAAGTAGGTTTCCGTTGTTCATAAGCCGCTTGGTGTAAGAGAGTTTTTTCATAGCAGCATGAACAGGCTAAGACAATTGGTATCTTAGGCTTTTTATAGTGGAAGATTTAGGAAGAGAGAACTTCATTTAGTCAATAGCTTTCAGAGTTCTATAGACCCTCTTTTCAATTCTGCCTTGGACAGTGTCCAAGTGGAGGAAGATGTAGGTTTACCATGCTTCCACTATTCAGATTTTTCCACTGAAATGTGAGCTAATTAGATGGTTTTAAGCCAGATATGTTGTTGTGAGGTGTTGTCAAATCAGTGTCTGACATAGCCACCCTACATACAACAGGTGAAACAGTATTGTTAGCGCTCCTCTGCTATTCATTGGGTTTTCAATGGCTGATTGTTTTTTGGGAGTGGGTTACTAGGTCCTACTTCCAAGCCCAAAGTACCTGGTGTTCCCAGGTGGTCTCCCATCCAAGTAGCAACCAGGCCTGACTTTGCTTAGCTTCTAAGAACTAAGGGGATCAGAAGCCACAGTGGTACGGGTATAGGCAAACCAGGTACATACGTGTGTGTGTGTGCACGCGCGCGTGTTCTTTATTGCTACGAGTTAAAGAATTTTTTTTTTTCAGTACTTGGGGGTTGAACCCAGATCCTTGCACAAACTTTGCAAATGTTTTTCCACTGGGCTGCACCCCCAGCCCATTTTTAATTTTTGTTTTGAGTCAAGGTCTTGCTAAGTTATGCAGGCTGCCTCAAGCCTCAAACTTGTGACTGTCCTTCTTCTACCTCCCAAGGCGCTGGAATTATAAGCGTGAGCCACCTCACCTGATGATAAGAATTTTTCTTTCTATTCAGTTATAGCAAGTCTTGTGAATGTCTCCTACAGAGATATGTTTTATGCAATAAAATCAGCAATCACTAAGTTTATTATAATAAAGCATCATTAACTTAGTACAAGTTAAAAATTACATTTAGATTCACAACTAATAAAGGTTTATGTCTACACCATGGATCCTCTTTGCAATATGTTATAGGGTATTCCAGGCAAAGATGAAATTTCTTTTCAAGGAAGATCTTGTTTGCATTGAAAGTTTGATCCATAATGAAGATATCCAGCATTGAGAGACTTTTTTATACCTGCAGGTTATTTATGGTTTTGACTTTCTGAGGGAGGACGGAGAGAAATATAATAGTTTTATAGAAAGAAAAAAGTGAGAAATAGTGATTGAAGCAGACTTGATTCAATAGAATGTTGTATTCAAGCTTGCCCATATTTTTAATTCCTAATGAAATGACTAGCCAAATCAATTCAGATTATTTAAAATTCTCTGCAAAGTTACAAAGAAGTAACAAATTCCCTGGAACAGATACCTGGATAGTACATTTCTGCCTCTCACTTTTCACTTATGACTTCCCACTTCAGAATTACACCCCACAATTAATAAATTCAAAATTTTTATAATAATATATTTATGACTATTTTTTAAAGGCTTAAAGATTAGAAAATAAAATATCATTTTCAGATGGCATTATTACTTACAGAGAAAATTCAAAAGACTATGAATTACTTTAAATAGTAGGAGATTGTAGCAGGTAGCTGGATACATATGTGATCAATAAAAATTAACAACATAATTAAAAAGAAAACATAAATGTTCAACACTTGTAAAAGATCCAGGCGCTTGGTGGTGTCTGCCTGTATCCCAGCCACTTGGAACTGGAGGCAGGGGAACCACAAGTTTAAGGTCAAAGGCAGCCTGCTTTTGCAGGCTAACTTAACAAGACTGTGTCTCAAGATAAAAAAAAATTAAAAAGGAGCTGGGGTGGGGGGCATTTCAGTGGTAGAGCACTTGCAAAGTATACATGAGACTCTGGGTTCAACCCTTCAGTACCACAAAAAAAAAAAAATTGTGAAGGACTGATGTAAGAGAAAGCTATTAATCTTTATTAAGATATCTTTTAGGAGACCCAAATAAATGGACTCCTTACTTCCCCACTTTTGCCTTTTACTACCCAGTATGCCCTCTATTGATTTATACTGACTATATCTATCTAAAACACCTGGGGAAGGGAGGCTGGAGATTAAGGGGGACTTGCCTGAGATTCTATTTAGAAGACACCACACCCAACTGTGGAATTGAGAATCAATTACATTTATAACCTGTGAAATTGTTGTGCTTAAGAAAAAAATATAAAGTGCCCAGTAAGAATCCAGTGGGGCTGAAGTTTAGCTCTGTTGGTAGAGTGCTGCTCTGTGCACTGTGAGGCCCTGAGTTTGATCTGCAGCATTGCAAAATGGGAGAAGGACCTGGAAGCCCACTCTTGAAACAATCTCCCCCCAAAATCCCTAAACAATCAGCCATTGAAATCCCTGTGAATAACAGAGAAGCACTGACACTGTGCCTGGCATGCTACAGTGTCTGGGAGTGTTTCATTCTGTTGTACATAGAATCCCCCTGAGTCAAACTCAACTTGATGGCACCTAACAACAAACAACAACAAGAACCCATTAATAATAAGAGATCAGTAATGTCTCCTTTATAGCCAAGATTTATGGAGATCTAACACTTGCAGTCAATATTCGTGGCACTGTGCTTGACACTAAAGATGGACACAAAAATATTTATCTCAAAAAATTTCAAAGTCTAACGTATAGAAGAGGGAATGTACACGTATATGTACATGGGATGTGTGTATACACAAAATAGGGAGGGAAACAGGAGAAATATACATCTTATTTAAGATACCTGGAAGAAGGGAATGGGTGATTTTTTAAACTCATTGGTATGTTATGAAGTTAATTATTTCAATAAATATATAAAAATTAATACCATAAGATTGATTATTCTCATCACTCAAAAAATGAAAAATGTTTGTTCAACCTTTTGGACATTTCTCAACTTGAGAATCTATTTGCATATGGGTCACAGCAGAGACGGTGTTAGATGAGAGCGCAGCATCAGGAAGTCCAGACACCTAGAACTCCTGGTGGAGCTGCCTCTTAACATCCCAAAATACTCAGAACACTGAAGGAGAAGCCCACAGATATCCTCTGATCAGCACAGAGTCCAGGATGGTGAGTAAAAAATTTGGGTCAAACCTGTAAATGGACTTCCAATTTGTAAGATCTGTTACATGAATTCAGTCTGCCCAGGAGAGACTGGGCTGAGGGGACCGCAGTGGAGGTAGATAGGGAGGGAACGGAGTATTCGCAAAGAAAGGGTAGGCAGGGTCCAATGTCCAAAGAGTAGAGGGAACAGGTACAGGCACAGAGTGAGATGAGGCTTGGTTATCACATACCCCTCCCCTGCCTCTAGCTTTCAAGAGCATGAATGCGCCTCATGAAAGAAATCTGTGATACAGAAGAAAGCACTTGATTCCAATTGCTATATGGATCTGCAATTCTCTTATGGAACTGAGAGAAAAAGCAAATTTGTGGCAGCCACCTGGGGAAGACTAGTTGTTATTGTTGTTGTTAGGTGCCATCGAGTCAAGTCCAATATATAGGGACCCTATGTACAAAAGAATGAAACACTTTCCGACACTATGCCTGGCCCGGAACTATGAGTACTTCTCTGCTATGCATAAGGTTTTGGATGGTGGATTGTTTCGGGGGTGCCTTGCCAGATCCTTCTCCCTAACTTACAGCACCTGGTATACCTAGGCAATCTCTCATCCAAGGACTAACCAGGCCCAACCCTGCTTAGCTTTCAAGATCAGATGGGGTAGGAGGATTAGTATTTGTTGGTGTGGAGGTTGGCAGTCACACAGAAATGAGCCAGGACAAAATTCTTGAGCAAACTAGGATAGTAAATCATAAAGTAAAAGCAGTACGCATGTGAGCACAAGGGATACAGAAACACTAATTAGGTGAGAAAGTTCTCGATGTAAAAATGGGAGAGACAATCAGGGCAAAAGTTTGAACTTCCACATGAGGACTTCTGAGCACCAGAGTTTGCAGTATTGATATGGATGAGCATGGTTTATCCTCCTTGGTGGATAAGTCAGAAAATATATGTGTGTAGCTACACTCTCCACACACTTAGGTACAAAACTAATGTCACATCATATATGCCACTTACTACTGTGTTTATTTACATT